>AWOL01S0002649.1:33597-51631 GCA_000715115.1 Nicotiana otophora | reverse complement strand
GGGGGGAGATGAAAGTAAATAGATTTTTGCATTCAAAACATCCAATTCATTAAAACATGCACGCCTCACACTTTTCCCTTTCCAGAACAACTCAACTTACTACATTGTTATGCCCTGTCGCAACACTACATAGTATTCACTGTGTACAATTCTTGAATCTTGGCTTCTTGCCAAGACAGTCTTCTCACAGCTTGAATTACATTCGCAACAACATTGTTGTAGCTCCACAAAAGACACGAAAAAAGGGGGATCGGGAGGTGGTTTAAGAGAGAGAGAAAGAGAGAGAAGCAACATAAGGGAAAGGCAACACCTCGGCTTCCCTTAACCAAGATATGACATCTCAATAAACGTGGATGTTAACGCCAATACCTCCTAGCTTCTTCGTTGACATTTTTTGGCTCGAATGATAGCGAAGCCAGAAAAATGAAAGCCGGGAAATTGCAGCCTGGCTAGCAACCTGAACACTTCTACATGCAAGGTTTAAATCTGCTAAGACTTCGTTTCGTGTTAGACCTGATTCAACGCTTTCATCATACCCATCAAGGTCAGATTCGGAGACTAGAACAACCGAGCCATCGTCAAAAGCAGCAACTTCTTTTTGTGCTGGAAATTCCAAGACTTTCAATGAATTATCACCTCCATAGACATCACTATCAATATTATTTACTCTTACGTAGAATTCTTGAACCGCCTGCATTTGTATAAGCAATGAAAGTGCTTCAGAAAAACAAGACAAGAAAGGACAAGGGATTCTGAACTATCAAGGACAGCGTTTGGGAAAGAGGGTAAATAATGAAGAATACAGTAAACAAATGATATATACATATAACTTTTTCTAATAACCGAAAAATCTCTTGTTTCCAGAGTCGAAACTCAGAGAACGTTCCTTCCCCTCTACCCTTCTCCTTTTAAATACTGACTTGGTTCACCAGCCAGAATTCTGAACTATCAAGGACAGCGTTTGGGAAAGAGAGTAAATAATGAAGAATACAGTAAACAAATGATATATACATATAACTTTTTCTAATAACCGAAAAATCTCTTGTTTCCAGAGTCGAAACTCAGAGAATGTTCCTGCCCCTCTACCCTTCTCCTCTTAAATACTGACTTGGTTCACCAGCCAGGATTCAGAGTGACATGTGCTTATACACATCTCTCATTCTACTAACTTCCGTTGAACTAAAGCTCTAGGGTCAGTGATATATACATATAATAAAAACACATATACACACAAATCTAAAGTTGAGGACATGAACGCACAAATCTAAAGTTGCAGTGGATTGGCTGACATATTCTAACTCAAATGTGCAGATTTTGTTTTTTAAACGCCAGTGTCCGGTCCAGTTTCGCACAACCTCGACTATTTAACTGAGTACGTGCGACCTCCCACTAGCACAGATACAGCAAAACTCTCACCTAGAATATTTTGTCTTTGCTGGGGTTTGAATTGAGCAGGAGTATAAGTGCCTCGTACAAACAACAACAACTAAGCCTCGATGCAGAACAAGAATCCTGGTTAAGAGCATACCTGCCACTGAGAGGAGGCTAACAACACCCTTGGTCTAATGGATCTGACATATTCAAAAGCAGCCTCAGGCGTCATGCGCTTGTGTTTGACCTGCCCAAGAGGAAACATTAGAATAGAGAATATCCATGAAGCAGATAATAATTATACGCTCTGAGTTGTGGTGCCCACCAGGTAGCAAAGGACAATTGTTGTACTACGGCCACGGCCGGCTTTACAGTGCACATATGTTGTCTTACCACAAGATGCATTACCTACAAAGCCACATGCATAAAACTATGAATTGACAATCAAAATAACATAATGAAATTGCAAAATCCAGCAATATGTAATATATCTTTACCGTTTTACTCAAAAGCATAGTATATAAAAGCTGGGGAAGGATTCTTACCTTCATTTTACACACTAGAAAGCTGGGAGTAAGAAACTTACCATGGATGAATTCAATAGCTCGGTCAATATCTCTATCTGAAGGTGCAAAAAGATAGTCTCTGGTAGGAATCACCAAGTGATTGATGCCATGATCCTACAAATAAAGTAAAACGGCATAGTTGGAATGATATTTTTTACAAATTATCACTGTTTTAGTGATAAATAAGGAGCACGACAATCATTTAGAAACAATATGGTGAAGTTTTCTTGCTCATGCATATCAGGCACACAGATGTTTCCTCTAGTTAAAATTGATCCTTTTACAAGTTTACACACGTTCACGGAAAATCTGCATATAGGTAGACAATCCAGCCATCTTGTTTCGATCAGATAGCTAACTTAACATAGTTAATAACAATAAACTAGTTAACAAGCAATTTCAGTATAACAAAATGTGATGACTTAAAAAAGAGATATAGTGTGAAAGTGGGCGTGTAGACGGTACAAGATATAATGATGTTGAGACCAAAGTCTCATATGGTTCATTCAAGGTAACCACTCCAGCCACGCCTAGAGCCTTCAAACGAGGGACATCAGCAGGAAATGGAACAGCTCCTAACAGTATGAACTGAAAACACAAAAATCAATCAACAACGCCTCAATTAATTGAAAACATAATAAATGGTTAGTCCCCAATGTAATATGCATTTTA
Organism: Nicotiana otophora; assembly: GCA_000715115.1. NCBI lineage: Eukaryota > Viridiplantae > Streptophyta > Magnoliopsida > Solanales > Solanaceae > Nicotiana > Nicotiana otophora. The sequence continues at coordinate 49,022 of AWOL01S0002649.1, read as the reverse complement.
ATTTTGAAAGCGATAAGTTCAGAGATAGAGAAAAGAATGAGCAGAGAAAACTGTAAAATCCACAATATTGCAGTGCATGAACAAATATTAACAACAGCTGCAGCTTACTCAAAGGCTGTATATAAATGAAAATATTGCTAAATGACAGACTTAATCTATGAACTTGTATATCCAAAAGTGTTGGCAAGTCTTCAGAACTGCAACTATTTGGTTCAAGAATTAGAAGGACCCAAAAGGAAAGGGAGTGTGTGTGTGCGTGAATGGATAAAAAGGAAGAAGGGAAAGGAAGGAGATGGGACATTCCTAGAAGATCAGTATTTTTCTTCTCCTTTCTTTCGTATTCCTCCATATTCAAACATGCTAGTGTAAATAACTTAATTGTCCTCCTCTCTTTTATATCCATTAATTTCCTTTTTCATTACCATATATTTACACTACACAAAATGGTAAATAATCCTAAACTCTAAACTTGTTGAGCACCCAAACATGTCGATCTTTAAAGGTATAAGCTTAGGAAATGGTTACTAAAATATAACAATCTTATGAAACATCCAAGCCAAGGGCAAGTGACAAATCAGGATGACAATATGCAATAACCTCCCACGCATAATAAGAGAATGCACAGCCAACACATTAGCTTACTACTTTAAATTGATAGGAAAAATGTAGAGGGAAATAAGTTGAGAATTAATCATATACACCAACCAGCAATAAAAAGCAGCTGAAAATATTAGAGAATATGTGAAAAATGAAACTCAATAAATTAAAGTCGACATCAGTTACAGTTTCACATCTGGACCACCAACACGGCATTTCAACAACACTAAGATGGGAAGAGGTATCTATTTCTTAGTAAACATCATATATTAAATACTCGGCACTGATTTGCCCAGGAAAAGCACACATCAGTGCAACAGGAGGAGATTAACGAACATGCGCCTATCACATGCTTTGCAACACAATACTGAGATCTCCTAGAGTAAATGGATATCTCTAACAAACACTAAAAGTTTCTCCCGGGTAAGGGGTTTAGGCAGAGGCTGATCCAAGACTTAAATTTGATGAGCTCAATCTTAAGGTTCTTCACACTGAACTCATCGTACTTTCAAAATTACAGGTCACAATTTAATATTTAATGAAATTTTATTGGTTTTTCACATATATATCTAACAGTCGAACTCATAGACAATACACTCCATTCGCCTTGGGGTTAGGGGGTGGGGTTTACATATCAAAAAGAAAAAATCACAAAGAATCAGCAGTACTAAGAACTTGATCCTTTGGTTGAATTTTGATTTGGGAATTTGGAATAGTCAAACTATGTGTCACATCTTAAAGTCAATAACTTCTAGTTATACTAAAGCTAAGCTTTGAAGAATTTGAACTACCAACCTAGGAAATATTAGGAAAAAATAAACCTTTTTGACATTGACCAACTATTGGTTGCTAAAGATAATCTGAATTATACATTGAAATATGAAATGGCAAAAATTTAATCAAAAAAGCTTAAAAGCAATATACACATAAAAAGTGCAGATAGTATGTATGTTAAAGAGCTCAAATGCAGTAAAACATGAATATTAGATAGGTAAAACTTATACCTCATCAACCCTATCCCACCATCGAAACTCGGTCTCAATCTTGTTTCTCACAACATTATACAACAATGTGGGATAAAAAAGAGCACGAGCCCCCGCTCCAACCAAAGCCCTTTTCGCGCCCAAAACAACCAATGCACCTTCACAAGTATCATCACAAATCTTCTCCTCCCTGTTTACTACTACTTCTTCCCCCTCATTCAACTCCTCAATATACATCTCTTGGACTAAACACAAACACAACTAACCCTCAAAAAATAGCCTTGAAAATCTCTAATAAACCAAAAAAGATTCAAACTTTATTCCTATACAGTATCAATTTCAAGAACTAGAATTCTTCAGGCATGAATTTTACCTATAAAACGAATTAAAAAGCATATGAGTACAAAAAATTAGAACCCAAGAAGAAAAAAAAGATTCAATTCAATAACATGTTCAGTTACTCACCAAATTGAAATCAAATACAGAGGCTGTTGCTGCTACAAAAATTACACATATTTCTACAGCATGATAATAAAACCCAAAAGGAATTGGATTCAAGAATGTGCCTTTTACATGCCATATTCAATAACAAGAACAAGAAATTGATCTAAGGGATTAATTACTAAAAAAGAACCAAGATTTTGAATAAATATAAGATGAACAATTTCAAAGGAGCAAAAAAGAGAAACTTTATAGCTTCAAGAAAGGTTCTTCGTTGTTGGGTGAAAAATATAAATCTTGAATTATTATAGAGAAAAAAAAAAGTGGGTGAGTTTTCTCTCTCAAGAATTTAGAGTGTTTCTCTCTCTATGTATATGCCTTTCCTTTTCTCTCAACAAACTCTAACGCACTGTGTGTACGAGTGCGTGTAAAGCTAATGTAATGCTATTACATACTCCCTTAATTTCAGTTTGTGTCAGGAGTGCTTGACTGAGCATACATTTAAACAAAATTAATTTATGTAATGATATTTGAATGAGCAATAAAATTCAAGAAAGAAAAACCTCTTTTAGAATTTATTGTCTATAACTTTTCATATATATATATAAAATATCATTCTTTTTTAGAAAGAATTAAAAAGAATATAAAAAATATTTATATAATCAGGTCACATATTAAATAATAATCATTAATTGGTAACAAGAGAAATGATTATTAACCTGTTTTAAAAGATTAAGCTAAGCTACTATGTAAAAAGAAAAGTAGACCAATATATATATTTGCTCTATCCAATTTTCTTTGACACATTTTTTCTTTTATTTACATTTTGTCGAATGATTGTAGGTTTCTACTTGAAGCTATAGAGTATCGTTCATTACTGCCAGAGGTATACATACGTCGGATTGGTTCAGATTTTTCAATTATCAAATCAAAAACATGGTGTCGGATTTTTTAATTTATAAACCAAACCAAACCAACAAAGTCGGGTTTTTCAATCTCGGTTTTCGTCAGATTTTTCTATTTTTCGGGTTTTTTCCGGTAAAGTCTTCATAGCACAAAATATGTAATTTTTGCTCCAAATATTTCTTTAATCCTAGTAAAATATAACTATATAATGTATTTTTCAAAAAAATAAAATAATACCATAATATGGGATAAGCCATAGCATTATACTAAAATATTCAATAACAAAGATAATAAAATTGTATAAATCAAATATTGCTAATTAATAAGCCATAATAAAAATTAACAATATCTAAAATACTATATATAGGTCATGCTAAAATAAGTATAGCTAATAGGTACTATTAATTACATAACTAAGTACTAAAGAAAAAGATAAACTAAGTTATGCATTTTCATTATAAACCAATGTAAAACTAAAATATAGATATCCAACACTATCGTCACTCCTAGTGTTATAATTGAATTTGTTTTTGTTAGCATTAGTATTAATTTGAATTTTGTTTGAGTTACTACGTTTATGGGCTATAAAATTTATTTACCATTTAAGAATGTTAAGTTCAAACTTGAAATAATACATTACAAGATAAACTGTGAAAAAGTTTAAGAAATATTTATAATATATAAATATACTATTGGGTTGATTTGGTTTCCGTTTGACTTTTTTTAGTTAAAACCAAACTAAACCAATTATGATCGGATTTTTTTTCAATACTATCAATCCAAATCATAATCGAATTTTTTTTTTCGATTTGACTTAAATTATCGATTTGGTACGATTTATCGATTTTCTTTGTACACCCTGATTAAGACACATCTACAAAGGCAAATATGGTAGATGATTCACTAGCGCATTTTGGGAAATCAAGAGCAACACTCTGAGCTGGAATTTAAAACTTTGTTTTGGTACTTTTCCCCTTTACATTTTAATTATGGAACTCATTCGACTAGATTAGTTCCTGTTTGTATTGAATCACCTTAATTGTCTTTACGCTTTTAGTAAAATGCACTTTTATCAGCAAAAAAAATTATTTAATTTAAAATTTTTTATTTGTATCTCTAATGAGATGATTTATAATCACGCAAATATTTATAACTTATTTTAGATTATAAGTGAAATATTTTTTCTTTTTTCTTAAACTTCGTGTTCAACCAAATATAATCCCATAAATTAGGATAAAAGTAATATAACGTAAATACTTACAAATTTATTACACCCCATAGATAGATATAGATGGTAAGTTTTAACAGCTAAGGACCAAGAAGGAAGTTTTTTTTTTTTTGGTAATGACCAAGAAGGAAGTTACCATATAGTTTGTAGCGCCATTGATTTTATTGTTACACCGTGTTTGGAGGGAAACGTTATGGATATGGAAACATCTGAGTTTGCAGCTATTAATAGTAAAACTTTATTAGCATAATTATTTGATGATGATGTAATAAAAGTATTTCCCTAGCTATATTAATAAAATAAAATTAAAAAAAATGATAACTTGAGCTCTTTTTTGTTGAGCTCTTTTAGGATAATCATTAATAGAGTTTTAAATTTTGTGTTGATTGATTAAAATTACACAATCAAGTTATAATATATTAAAATACACTGACGATTTAAAATATTTACTATACTATCAATGGATATAACATAGTTTATATTTAATATATAGTGAATATGTGAAAATTGAAAACCTTAGAATATTATGTGTTTGTTTTAAAATTTAACTTATATATACTAATAGCCTAAATAGATTTTCTCTATCGATTAAAGTATGACAAGCTGCTTACCTTTTTTTAAGACTATCACCTTACACTTCTTATAAAAGGTTACTTTGTGATTATCTTTTTAACTACCATAGCGTAAGAACAAAAAAATCTTGTGGGAATATATTGGGTATGTTGTTGTTGTTGTAGTGTAAGGAAAAAAAAATACTGTTAATTTATAAAAATTGACTCTTCACGAATTAGTTTTGGTGGCAGGAGTAATGAGTTAGAATCTAGTGAAAAACTCAAAATACCACATTAATTTTTCTGGAATGGTGATATAATTTCATTTATTTTAATTTAATTAACAAAACCTAAGTGTATTTTCGCATAGATGTTAAATGTCGGCTATCCATATTTTCTCTGAGAAGAATGGTTCAAAAACAGTTCTAAGGTGTAATATTATGTGAATCTTGAAACAAGATCTCCTGGGATATCGCATCTTGACTCAAAATCACTAAATTTTCTGTAAGTAAATAAACATGTCCTAAAAGAATGATGTAAAATTTATACTTTTGAAAAAGATTCTTGGCTGAAAATAAAAAGTGGTAAGTAGGGCTGGTTATCGGGCGGATTCGGCGGTTAATTACTCTTAACGGTTTGGCTTAACGGTTATCGGCTTTTAAATGTATTAATCTGCTAGCCACCCGATAAGATATCGGGCGGATTGGTATCGGTTTAGTTCTTATCGGGCGGTTTATCGGGCTAATTCAATCTATATTGCGTGCATTAATTGTTTGCTGACCGCCTAGCATACAAATTCAGAATAGGGAATTACACATTGAGTCCAGAGATACATGTCTGTTAACGCCTACATAAGAATAATGTAGTGTGTCATGTGTTGTAGAGTGAAAAAAGTCGTGGCACAGCACTGTTGTTCTTCTATTAAACATAGACAGCACGCATTAGTTTAAAAAAACAAAAGCAGGGGTGAACCATAGACAGCAACTTAAACAATCTTGTTGTAGGGTGGGAGAATAAGCTAAGCTAAGCCAAGCCTGGGATCTTCTGATGCATAGTACGTAAGGGTTCTGACTATTTAGGAATTAGGCGTTAATATAGACAGCAGCTTAAACAAGTGTTCTTGTGGAAGGGTTTTTGATATTTAATATATATATATATATATAACGGGTTAACGGATTATCCGTTAAGAAAATTGAATAATCCACCCCCAAACCGATAAGCTGTTAATAAAAAAATTTCAATCTGTTCCCCGTTCGTTAAGCCGTTAACCCGATACCAATAAGCCATTAAGCTTCTGTTTCGGTTCAGTTTTCGGTTTCGGTTTGATTTTGAACACCCCTGGTGGCAAGTCCCTTGATTCTATACTTTTTTACCTATTTTGATTTTCTTCTTAATTGAATATAATATATTGTCTATCCTTTTTATAGTTTCTTTTGATTCCACTAAAGCATACTTAGTGGGCGTTTGGACATAGAATTGTAAAATTCCAAAATATGGGGAAATTTTTTTTAAAATGAAAATGTTATTTGAAATTTAGAGTTGTGTTTGGACATGAATATAATTTGAGTTGTTTTTGAAGTTTTGTGAGTGATTTGAGTGAAAATTTTGAAAAACAGTCTTTTGGAGTTTTTAAAATTTTTGAAAATTTTCAAAATGCATTTTCAAGTGAAAATTGGAAATTTTATGAACAAATACTGATTTCGAAAAAAATAATATTTTTTTGAAAAAAAGAAAAAAATTTCTTATATCCAAACGGGCTCTTAATTGTTGAACCTTCATGGAGTAAATGAGCACGGAATTTATAACTTTCACCTTATATTCGGTATTCTTTTCCCTTTTTTAGAATCTTATAATCAAAGTTCTTTAAGAAGTTAGCGCAAGAAATTAAGTTTCTATTTGACCCTTACTTAACTAGTTTTTGAAATAGCACGGGCTAGCCAAGGAATGGTAATTGAAAAATAGCCAGCGTTTGCAAAGTCATTGAAAAATAGCCAGCGTTTGCAAAGTCATTGAAAAATAGCCACTATTTTGCTGCAACACGAGAAGTTCCAGCATAATATGCTGGAGATTGGTGCACCTGTGTATGAACTTTCAGCATATTATGCTGGAACTCCAACACACGGAAAGTTCCAGCATAATATACTGGAGATTGGAGCACCTGCATATGAACTTCCAGCATATTATGCTGGACCAGTATATTATGCTGGAATATTTTCCGAATTTTGAACAGTGTTTTCGTTCAGATTTATCTTTACATGAAAAATGGCTAAATTTAGATTACTTTTGAAATTGTGACTATTTTTTAATTACCACTTGTAAATCTGGCTATTTTTTAATTTCAACTCGGCAATTTTTGGAGCCCATTTAAAAATGAGGCTCTTAAGCCCAGCCCGAATAAGCTCGTGGCCCATGAGGCTTGATTGAGGCTGGACTGGGCCGACCCGTGGGCCTAATAAAAATATTTATTTAAAATATATAAAATATAAAAAGTATATGACACTGTAGCATCAGAATCATCATTTAGCATTGGTGAGCGTATTCTTACCAAGTACATAAGTTGCATCCATCATGAAAATGTCCAAACACTTGTTACTACTCCAAATTGGCTGCACGGCTTTTCCCAAACTCAAACTGGTAATTCTTTTTGTGTGAATTTGAATATTACTAGTTTTTAAAATTTTATTATTCTTAGCAGGCGTTATACCTCGCGACGCCAGGCCTAGGGCGAGCTTAAGCTGGCGTTATACCTCGCGAGGCCAGGTCTGAGGCACGCGCATTCCGAGCTTTGAAGACTTATTTCATCTCCTGGTTTGACTAGGACTTGGCCTAAGTATTTAGGTCTTTTCCTACACATATAAATAGACCTAAAATGCTACTTTTGAGGACCTTTTTTGCAACCGGAGGCAAGGATAGCTCGTGGAACAACCGTTGGGAGCTAGACTCATCGATTTCTATATCCCTTTATCCTTACTTTGTAATTTAATTATGCAAAATATCTTGGATATTGTTACTATGAGTATGAGTAGCTAAACTCCTAATCTAAGGTTCTGATGGAACCTATTGAAGGATGATTTTCTTGTTACGTTAATATAGATTTGCAGTAGTATTTTCTCTATTTGTTCAACTATAATATTATTGTGGTTGATTGAAGGGCCCTCAATTGGCTGTGCCTATTTAGTATGTATTATTCAGGAGAGAGTGCATATTTAGATAGTTGTTGAACAGCATCACTCCTAACATATATGGAGGATCAATACGAAGGGTTTAAAGGTGGGATTAGGGATAACGAAACCTTGGTGCGATCCGAGTGACCCGTACTTAATGCCAACTAGCGTAATTCGGAAGAATATATCTAGTAAATTATGGTAATTACTCGGGAGAGAGTTACGACAGTCCGAGTGCTCATGATCGATAGAGAAGACTTAGGCAAATTTATAGAAAATGTAGCGAAAAAGATTTCGACAATGGGGGAAATCACAACCTTAGATCATTCTAATTCTTGTGTACAACCCGTTAGTAGTTAGTTATTAATTGTTGTATTTTTATTACGTAATATTTAGTTAGTAAACATCCAAATTGTTACTTAAATATTTCTGAAGATTAATTGCGTGAGTTCGTGCGAGTCTAGTAGCTGTGTTTGATAGGTTAATTCCCTGTGGGATTCGACTCTGAACTTATTAGCCGTAATATGCTTAGTCCTTTTTATAAGACATAGTTGGGCATTATCAAATTTTGATGTCGTTGCCGGGGACTTAACGATGTTATTAATTGCACAATTTTCTTCATTTTAAACCAAATACATTGAAATTCTAACATTTGTAGTCTTGGGTGGTACAGGTGCATGCCTAGAAACTCCTCAAGAACTGGTGAATTGTTCGAAGCATTATTAGATCCTGAGAAAGTTTTCAAGGCACTGAATCGTGCAAACAAGAAGGGCAAACAATAACAAAACTCAACAGAACAAATCGAACCAGACACGGAAGACGAAATAGAAATTCCAAACAACAGAAACAATGAGAATGACTCGAACAATTAGGGTGTGGTGCCTCTTGTGCCAGAAGCAGTATTTTATGACTGGGCACAATCCACCGCCGAAAATCTGGCAACCGCAATTGCAGTCCCTCAGATACAAGCGGAATCATTTCAAATCACAAATAACATGCTATATTTATTGCAGAACAAGGGACTGTTCTCAGGGTCATACATTGAAGATCCTCAGCAGCATTTGAAGAATTTCCTGTCGATATGTGTCACGCAAAGGCAACCTAATATGACACCGGAAGTAATAAAGCTGTTATTGTTTCCATTCTCGGTGACAGGAGAAGCTCAGACTTGTCTTAATTCACTCCCCATAAATTCCATCACTATTTGAGAGGAATTAATCAAGCAATTTTTGAACAAGTTCTACCCACCCAATAAAACCGCCAAACAAATTGATGATATATTGAGCTTCAGGCAGATACCGACAGAATCACTATAAGAAACGTGGGAGAGGTTCAAGGGTATGTTGGTTAAGTGTCCACACCATGGCATTCCAGATCAGATGTTGGGGCAGAGGTTCTATATGGGACCGGTAGACGACTTAAAGGCCAATGTTGATGCTTCAGCAGGTGGAGCATTTTTGAGCAAAACATTCAGAGAATGCAAGATCCTACTAGATAAGATGGCCCAAAAATCAGGATGGGTGACAAGAGACTCTACGATCACTCCTGTAGTTCACTCAGTGGCTTTAGACCCAAACAACTCCACAGCTGAAAATATGGCCACTCTAATGACGTAAATGAGTATCCTCATCAAAAGGATTGATGAATCAGTCCAGAAGCAGCATGTACACATAGTTGACGCAACTAATGGGGGCTTATGTACACCATGCATTAACCAACCTTATGTATGCTCGTGGAGTGCGGAAGGTGACAACCAGCACTATCAGGAAGATATGAACTATGTAGCCAACTATGGAGGACAGAGGCAAGGTGGTCAGAATTGGGGACAACAGAATCAACAATATAGACCAGCACATTATCAGTACAATAACAGCAATAATCCTGGAGCTGTGCGACCACAGGGTCAAGTGGTGCCTTACCAAAGGCAACAGGGTTACAACTAGCAAGATCAACGACTGGCTTATCAACAACCTCAAAAACAACAGATTGTGAGACAAGATGATGGGTTTACTGAACTTAAGGGAATCCTGGACAGCAACAACAAAATACTGCAACAACTGATTGGGTCCACTGGAAAAATGCAAGAGAGAGTGGACTCACATGAATCAGCGATAAATGGGTATTGAGATTCAATTAGGACAGATTTCTATGGCTCTAAACAAACGTCCCCAAGGGATGTTACCTGCAGACACACAAGTCAATCCAAAAGATCAGGGCCTAAAACAGCTTATGGCAGTGAGTCTACAAAATGGTAGAGACCTAGATCTGGTGCACGAGATTGCTCGCGAAAGCCGACCTACTAAAACACTTGTGCCAGTACCCATTGAGATAGATGATTCAACAGGGTTAACTAAGGTGATGGTATAACATGTACAAGCAAAGAAAAAGAGGTTGCGAAGGAGACTAAGGTAGCACAAAAAACGACAGTAGAAGCAGTGCCTGAGCAAGATAAAACTCAAATCACAGGAAAGAAGCGACCTCCAGTACCATTCCCGTAGAGATTGGACAAATATCAGAAGAACAAGCAATATAAGAAATTTATGGAGATGTTGAAACAAATATAGGTGAACATTCCACTGATTGATGCGTTGCGGGAGATGCCTGGGTATGCCAAAATGATGAAAGATTTAATGTCTCGCAAATTCGACTTCCAAGACCTGTCCACTGTTACATTGACACAGACCTGTAGTGCAGTCGTGACAAGACCTATAGCTGAGAAGTTGTCAGACCCAGGGAGTTTCATAAACCCATGCACGATAGGCAGCTATGCTTTTGCTAAAGCATTGTGTGATTTGGGGGCAAGCATAGACTTGATGCCCTTGGCTATATATAAAAGGTTAGGCATTGGAAGAGCTAGACCCTCATCCATGTTACTATAACTAGCCGATCGGACAGTGAAGAGGCCCTCTTGTATCCTTGATGATGTATTAGTACAGGTTGGGAAATTTGTGTTCCTAGCAGATTTTATTATTTTAGACTGCCGGGTTGACGAGGAGATTCCCATAATTTTGGGAAGACCTATCTTGGCCACTGGGAGAGCTTTAATTGACTGTGAAACTAGAGAGCTCAAAATGAGACTAAATAATGAAGAAATAACATTCAATGTACATAAATCTATGCGACAACCAAGTAAATTTGCTAACTGCTCTCTAATAGAAGTCGTGGATGTAATTTTGGAGGAGGAAGATGAGACCTTGAATGCTAAAGGCCTTCTAGCAGCCTGTCTCATGAACTTAGATGAAGTAAATAGAGAGTATTTGGCGTAGTGGGTGCTGGCTCTTGAAGGCCAAGGGTTTTGGAAAAGAGAGCTCGAATTTGAGCCTTTGCACTTAGAAGAAAGAAAAGTTCCTCCAGCTAAGCCATCGATAGAAGAGTCACCAAAGTTGGAACTGAAGCCGCTACCACCTCACCTCAGGCATGCTTTCTTGGGACCTAACTCAACTTTACCTGTTATTATCTCATCTAGTTTGTTAGATGTGCAAAAAGAACAACTTTTGCAGGTATTGAGTGAGTGCAAAACTGCAATTGGTTGGACCATTGCAGACATTAAGGGTATCGACCCGGCCTTCTGTATGCATAAGATTCTACCGGAAGATGGCCACAAACCTTCCATAGAACATCAAAGAAGGCTGAACCCTAACATGAAGGAAGTTGTGAAAAAGGAGGTGATAAAGTGGTTAGATGCGGGGATCATTTTCCCCATCTCCGACAGCAACTGGATCAGCCCAGTCCAATGTGTGCCTAAGAAAGGTGGGATGATTATAGTGCAAAACGAGAACAATGAGTTGATATCAACAAAAACAGTCACGGGATGGCGAATTCGTATGGACTACAGAATATTGAACAAGGCCACCCGAAAATACCACTTTCCCTTATTGTTCATTGATCAAATGTTAGATAGATTGGCTGGGAAGTCCCACTTTTACTTTCTGTATGGATACTCGGGGTACAATCAGATCTCCATTGCTCCAGAAGATAGAGAGAAAATGTCAATCACATGTCCATATGGCGTCTACGCTTTCCGAAGAATGTCGTTCGGCCTATGCAATGCACCCACCATATTTCAAAGGTGCATGATGGCCATCTTCACAGATATGGTAGAGGACATAATGGAGGTCTTTATGGATGATTTCTCAGTGATAGGAGACTCATTCGATGATTGCCTAAAGAATTTGAAAAGAGTACTGAAAAGATGTGTAGAGACTAATTTGGTGCTAAACTGGGAAAAGTGTCATTTCATGGTACAAGAAGGTATAGTCTTGGGGCACCTGGTGTCGAGTAAGGGCATTGAGGTAGATCGTGCAAAGGTTGATGTGATAGAAAAGCTTCCACCACCCACTTCCGTCAAAGCAATAAGAAGTTTCCTTGGCCACGCCGGTTTCTATAGACGGTTTATAAAAGACTGCTCCAAAATTGCTAAACCCTTGTGTAAATTGCTTGAAAAAAATCACACTTTTTTGTTTTCTGATGACTGCAGGGTAGCTTTTGAGGAATTGAAGAAGGGGCTGGTGACAACACCTATCATAGTTGCACCCGACTGGGGGCAACCATTTGAGTTGATGTGTGATGTGACCGACTATGCTGTGGGAGCAGTTCTTGGGCAGCGAAAAGATAAAGTCATGCATCCAATATACTACGCAAGTAGAACTTTGAGTGGTGCCCAAATAAATTACATAGTGACCGAGAATGAGATGCTAGCAGTGGTGTTCGCATTTGACAAATTCAGGTCATACCTGATAGGCTCGAAGGTAATTGTTTATACTGACCATGCTGCTCTCAGGTACCTAATTGAGAAGGAGTCAAAGCCGCGCCTGATTCGATGGGTGCTACTGTTGCAAGAATTTGACTTAGAAATTTGTGACCGAAAGGGAACGGAGAACCAAGTGGCTGATCACTTGTCTAGGCTAGAAGGATCCGAGAAGAAGGTTGAGGTGGAATAGATTGTGGAGACTTTCCCGGATGAACAACTCTTAGCGACGAGCCTCAATGCTACACCATGGTATGCAGATATTGCAAATTACCTGGCAAGCAGTATTGTTCCTTATGACTTGTCTTCTGTGCAAAAGAAAAAGTTTTTTCGTGATTGTCGCATGTATTTCTGGGATGAACCATATCTATTTAGGATTTGTCTTGATAACATGATCCGAAGATGCATTCCCGAGATAGATCAATCTTATGTTTTGCAAACATGTCATGCTTCACCGTATGGAGGACATTTAGGGGGCATAAGGGCAGCGGCTAAAGTGTTAGAGTCAAGTTTTTATTGGCCGACGTTGTTTAAGATGCACACTTCTGGGTGAAAAATTGTGATGAGTACCAACGGACGGGGAATATTTCCTGTCGACATGAGATGCCCATGAACCCGATCCAAGAGGTAGAAGTGTTTTATATGTGGGGAATCAACTTTATATGACTATTTGTTAGCTCATACAATAACAAGTACATACTTGTAGCGGTGGACTATTTCTCGAAATGGATAGAAGCTATCGCACTTCCTACAAATGATGCGAAGGCAGTTATTGTTTTCCTGAGAAAGAACATTTTCACTTGATTTGGCACTCCAAAAGCTATCATCAGTGATGGGGGTACCCACTTCTGCAACCGAGCCTTTGAAAAGCTCTTGGAGAAATATGGCGTTCGCCACAAAGTTTCCACTCTGTATCACCCACAAACGAGTGGGCAAGTCGAGGTGTAAAACAGAGAAATCAAGAGTGTTTTGACTAAAACTGTAAATGCTACTCAGACTGATTGGGCAAGAAAATTGGATGATGCGTTATGGGATTACCGTACTGCATTCAAAACTCCGGTTGGAATGTCACCGTATAAATTTGTGCTTGGAAAGGCATGTCACTTGCCGGTGGAGTTAGAGTATAAAGCCTTCCGGGTATTGCGACAATTAAATCTGGACGTGGAAGCCGCTGGAACTAGTAGAGTCATAGAGGTTCATGAACTTGATGAGTTTCGGTACCATGCTTTTGAGAGTACAAGGTTATACAAGGAAATAATGAAACTAGTGCACGACAAAAATATTCTTGAGCGAAATTTTAAGCCGGGAGACAGGTTATTATTATTCAATTCGAGATTGAGGTTGTTTCCGGGCAAATTGAAATCAAGATGGTCAGGACCATTTCGTGTGGTAGAGATTCACCCCACCGGATCCGTAGAGATTGCTGCAGAAAATGACTCTCGCACTTCAGAGTCAATGGGCATAGGTTAAAACATTATTTGGGCATGGATGACGCGAAAGTAGTGTCGGTGACTCATTTTCTCGAGCCACCAATGTTGAGCGAGCCTTAAGTCGATTGCCTGTGTCGTGCCGCGACGTTAAATCAAGCGCTTCATGGGAGGCAATCCATTGTAATGGTGTATTCGTCATGCCGTGATATTAACTAAGGCGCTCGTTGGGAGGCAACCCAATTCGTAGTTGATTTTTAGTGTAGTTAGGATTTTCTTTTCGTTTTTAGGTACTAACATGTTTGCAGGTAATTTTAGCAAGTCGTACAGTGCACTGCGCATCGCCTAGTGCATAGCGATCTGGGCCAAACATTAGGTCTCGCGTCGCCTGATGTAAATCTAGCGTGGGAGCTCGCCTCACGAGGGGTAAGGCGAGGTGTATCTGGCGTTGAAGCTCTCCTCGCGAGGGGTAAGGTGAAGCAGCGACCTCGCGTCGCCTGGTAAGTGAAAATCTCGATTTATTTTAATCCTCGTTCCTTTATTTCTATTAACCCCCTCCCTTAAAACCTAACCTAAAGCCCAAAACCTCATTACACACACACGCTCAAAACTTTACTGCCCAAAGATTCACTGCTCACACTCACGCAAGAAGAATACTGCAAAACCCCCTCCCTCACAAACCCATTGAAAACAAGCTATCTTCTGCTATTTCTTTCGCCTGCAACATCAATTCAAGGGCAATCCCTCCTCTTAAACATCTAAGGTATGATTTCTATCTCTATTCTTTGGCAATTTCGAGTGGGTGAATGCATTACATTGGCCACAAATTTTGGGGCTGTTCTTCATTGTAAAAATGTGTTTGTGTGTCCCAACCCCATGAATTCCATAGGAATGATGTTGTTTTTGTGTGAAAAAGTGGTAGCACGGAACTCCTAAGCCGATTTTGGAGGGTGAGGCAATCTCTCATCCCTACAAGTACTCCCATGGCATTAGTGCATGGTAAGTGTTTGTCAGTATGCCTCAAAGGCATTCTCTGTCCCCATTGGAGCCCGAGTCTTCGGGATTGTAAAACTAGTGCTATGTAATCGTGCACCATTTTAAAATCTTAAGTGTGGGGTGTCCTTGCTTGATTCTTATGCTAAGTAAATATGAGGTGAAATCTGAGTAATCTCGAAGATTATTGAAATTCATGTGTTAAACTCTTAAGTGCGGGGGTGGCAAGACCATGTGTTAAAATGTTGCAATACAGCTTAAACTGATTAATGCTTACTTGTGTAGGAACAAATATGCCTCCAAGAAAAGACACTGGTAAAGGCAAAGCCACATTCACTGCTTCGTCTAAAGCTAAGGCTACCTCTGTGCCTCCCCCGAAGAAGAGAAA
>AWOL01S0002649.1:0-14884 GCA_000715115.1 Nicotiana otophora | reverse complement strand
GACAGGTTGACTAAGTCAGCGCATTTCATTCCTGTGGCAGTTACCTATTCCTCGGAGCGGTTGGCAGAGATTTATATTCGTGATATCGTCCGTCTTCACGGTGTGCCTGTGTCTATCATTTCTGATCAAGGTACGCAGTTTACCTCGCACTTTTGGAGGGCAGTTCAACGTGAGTTGGGTACGCGGGTTGAGTTGAGCACAACATTTCATCCTCAGACGGACGGGCAGTCCGAGCGTACTATTCAGATCTTAGAGGATATGCTCTGCGCTTGTGTTATTGACTTTGGAGGTTCTTGGGATCAATTTTTGCCGTTAACGGAGTTTGCCTACAATAACAGCTACTAGTCGAGCATTCAGATGGCTCCCTATAAGTCATTATATGGTAGAAGGTATAGGTCGCCAGTTGGGTGGTTTGAGCCGGGGGAGGCTCGGTTATTGGGTACAAATTTAGTACAGGATGCCTTGGATAAGGTCAAGATTATTCAGGATCGATTTCGCACAGCTCAGTCCAGGCAGAAAAGTTATGCCGACCGTAGAGTTCTTGGTGTTGCACTTATGGTTTGAGAGAGAGTGTTACTTCGGGTATCACCCATGAAGGGTGTAATGAGGTTCAGGAAGAAGGGCAAGTTGAGCCCTAGGTATATCGGACCTTTTGAGATTATGGAGAGAGTGGGAGAGGTGGCTTATAGGCTTGCGTTGCCACCCAGTTTAGCAGTTGTTCATCCGGTATTCCATGTGTCCATGCTTCGAAAGTATCACGCTGATCCGTCCCATGTATTAGATTTCAGCTCTGTCCAATTGGACAAGGATTTGACTTACGAGGAGGAGCCGGTGGCAATTCTAGCCCGACAAGTCCGCCAGTTGAGATCAAAGAGTCACCCTTCAGTTCGAGTACAGTGGAACGGTCAGCCTATTGAGGCAGCTACTTAGGAGTCCGAGTCCGATATGCGGAGTAGATATCCCCACCTTTTCACCAGCCCAAGTACTTTTCTATGTCCGTTCGAGGATGAACGGTTATTTTAGAGGTGGAGAATGTGATGACCCAAAAGGTCATCTTATGTTTTAGAACTCGAATCTGCACTTTTAAGCCTTACAAATCTCATTTTTACCATCCTCGATTTGCGTGCACAATTCGGGCAGGTTTTCGAAAAGCTTTTATGTTGAAAACTATTGAAAATAAGAATTTTTGCCTTAAAAGTTGATTTTAATTGATTTCAGTCAATATTTTTGGTAAACGGGCCTGGCTCCGTGCTATGAAGGTCCCGGTAGGTTCGTATCGAATTATGGGACCTGAGCGTATGCCCGAAATCGAATTCGGAGGTCCCTAGCTTGAGTTATGAATTTTTGATGAAAATTAAAAGTTTGGAAATTATTTGTTTTTAAGAATTGATTGATATTTGGCATTGTTAGTATCGGGTCGGTATTTTGGTTCCGGAGCCCGGTACAGGTTCATTATGATATTTAATACATGTCTGTGAAATTTGGTGAGAAACGGAGTTGATTTGACGTGATTCGTACGTCCAGTTGAGAAAATAGAAATTTTAAAGTGTTCTTGAGAATTTCATTTGATTTAGTGCTAAATTTAGAGTTCTAGGTGTTATTTTGGCGATTTGATCGCGCGGGCAGGTACGTATGATGTTTTTAGACTTGCGTGCATGTTTGGTTTGGAGCCCCGAGGGCTCGGGTACCATTCGGGCGATGCGCGAGTTGAGTTCAAACCTCAACAAGGCTGCTGGTGCACCAAATCTGGTGTGCTCGCACCTGCGAGCCTTTGGTCGCAGGTGCGAGCTCGCAGGTGCGAGTGATAGCCCCGCATATGCGACCCAGACCTGGACTTCATTTTTTCGCAGGAGCGGGACCGCAGAAGCGGAACCCTGTCTGCAGGTGCGGCCCCAGTTGGCCCAGTCCTTTTCTAAAAAAGCGCACATCTTGTCCGCACATGCGGATGCGCAGGTGCGACCAAAGCACCGCAGGTGCGAAGGTCGCTGGGCAGAGAGTTCATTTAATTCAGACTCCAGCCATTTTTCTTCTTGTTTTCAAAAGGATAGGAGGCTTAGGGCGATTTTTCAAAGACATATTTTTCCCCAAATCATAGGTAAGTGTTCCTTAACTCGTTTCTTTCAATCTTTTACTTCATTTTACTAGAATTCAACTTAAAATCTGGAGTTTTCATGGTAGAATTAGGGGTTAGGATAGAAACTAGGAATTTCGGAAATTTGGGGATTTAGACCTCGATTTGAGGTCAGAT
This sequence comes from Nicotiana otophora, assembly GCA_000715115.1. Taxonomy (NCBI): domain Eukaryota; kingdom Viridiplantae; phylum Streptophyta; class Magnoliopsida; order Solanales; family Solanaceae; genus Nicotiana; species Nicotiana otophora. The sequence continues at coordinate 12,636 of AWOL01S0002649.1, read as the reverse complement.
TCTAAAACTAATTACATATTCGGGCTCAGGGGTGAATGGGTAAAAGAATTTTGGTCCGAACCTTGGATTTTGACCAAGTGGGCCCGGGGTCGGTTTTTTGACTTTTTGGAGGAAAATTTTAGAAATTTAATTTATGAAATATAATTGATTCCTTTAGCAATATTTGATATTAATGAGTCATTTTTAAATAGATACGAGTGGTTTAGAGGTGAATTCCAAAGGAAAAGCTGTGATTGGGAATTAAGTGGCCTTCGAAGCGAGGTAAGTGTTGTATCTAACTTTGGCTTGAGGGAATAGGTATTGTGTGAGTATTTGCTACGTGTTTTGTTGTTGAATACGATGTATAGTTGAGGTGACGAGCATCTATACGTTGTGGTCGAGTCATAGCATGCGAGTGCAATTCCATTTCTTGTGAATTGTAGTCTTAAATCTTGTTATCCATGCTTATTGTTGTTGTTGAAATATTGGGAGACTTGTATCCGGTTATACCAAGGTCGATAAGATTGTGAATATTGATTCGAGGTCGAGATGTTAAATTGTGAAGGTAATCATTGATGAAATATTGATTTCTTGTGAAACTTCTCTCTATCCGTTGTTATTGATTCTCTAAATTGTGAGGAAGAGTGTAAAGCACGAAGGGTGATGCCGTGCATAATTTAATTATATTGTGAGGAAGAGTGTAAAGAACGAAGGGTGATGTCGTGCATGAATTATTTATATTGTGAGGAAGAGAGTAAAAGCACGAAGGGTGATGTCGTACCGTTCTATTTATTTATTTGGTGAGATTGAGAGTAAAAGCACGAAGGGTGATGTCGTACAGTTTCCTTTGCTGTTTTAATTGCTCAATTCGTTTACGGATTTTCTGTTTAATTCTGTCTTTTCATTATTCTCACTCTTTATGTTGTATTCCCCCAATTTATATCCCCTTCCCATTATTTCTGTCGTTATTGCTTTACTTACTGATGTTGCCACTAGCATGATTATACTGTTCAGGTTATATGTGGGAGTCTTGTCCTAGCCTCGTCACTACTTCATCAAGGTTAGGCTCGACACTTACCAGTACATGGGGTCGATTATACTGATGCTGCACTCTGCACTTTTTGTGCAAATTTTGAATGCTACTGGTCCACTGTACGGAGACTTAAGGTAGATCTGTCGGCATTCACAGACCTTGAAATCCCCGTCTATCTTTTATGTCCTACTCTTTTCTTTCATTCAGACGGTTGTATTTATTTTCCAGACTATTAGTTGTAGTAAATTCTAGAATGCTCGTGAATTGTGACTCCAGATCCGGGTGGTAGTAATTAATACAGTTTTATGATATTCCTCACTTATTATATTTCATCTTAGTTAATTATTGTTATTTACTGAATGGAAATAAGGAATTGATTTAACGATTTTCTAACGTTGGCTTGCCTAGCAAGTGAAATGTTAGGCGCCATCACAGTCCCGTCGATGGAAAATTTCGGGTCGTGACAGAGTCACAAGTGCACGAGCTTCTAGAATAATACAAATAAGGGTCTGAATAAAATAAAGCTGTCTGAAAGAAAACACACAGCTAAAATAAAGTAGACGAGGACTTCAGAACTGCGGACGCTATGCAGTTATACCTCAAGTCTCCTCTGGGTAGTTGAAATCCGAGCAAGTCTATGGTACGCCGCTGGGACCAACTCTGGAATCTGCACAAGAAGTGCAGAGAGTAGTATGCATACAACCAACCCCATGTACTCTGTAAGTGTCGAGCCTAACATCGACAAAGTAGTGATGAGGCTAAGGCATGTCGCTTACATTAACCTGTACATAATAATAATAATAATAATTATTATTATTATTATAACAAGAATAGTAGTAAGACCGGTAAATAATATCAATAATTGAAGTCAATTCAGCAGTCTTAATCTTTCAACTTGTTTCCATTGCGGCGTGCAACCCGATCCCTCAATATAAACTTAAAATGAATTTGTTGCGGCGTGCAACCCGATCCCCCAATATAAACTTTAAATAAATCTGTTGCGGCGTGCAACCCGTTCCCCCCATATATTTTAACAACTCTTAAATGTAACAAAAATACTCCAATAAATACCACGTTCAATGAGAAACTATTAAGCATCAAGGCATACAGTAATTATAATTTATTTATGAAACAAACAATGATAAGTAGCAATTAATTGTGGAAATCTGGGAGAAAATAGGCAGTTTAATATTTAAGAGGCTAAATGTCAAGTAGCATTTAAGACACATAAATCAAATAAGCATGTAACAATTATTAAGGGAATTCAAACATTAATATTTGACAAGGAATAGGAGAGAAATAATTATTATAACAATTAATTCGTGTCTTAAGATAATTTAAGATGTTTAAATAATTAAGCAAATAATTAATTTGACAAAGTATAGGTACTTGTCACCTTGCCTATACATCATTACACATGAAATTCACATAGCAAATAATTCAAGGGTTCTATTCTCTCAAGTCAAGGTTAACCACGACACTTACCTCGATTTGCAACCAACTTAAGATTCCAATAAACCTTTACCTCGCGAACTCGTGTAAGAAATCTTCAAATCTAGTCATAAACAATTCAATATACTTAATACAAATCGTAGAAATTGATTGCATATGAATTTACTAATTTTACGGATTAAAATCCGAAATTTATTTCAAAAATCAATAGTGGGACCCACGTCTTGAATCCCGGAAAAACTCACGAAATCCAAACACCCATTCTGATATGAGTTCAACCATATATAAATTATTGAATTCCGACATCGGATTGGCTTTCAAATTTTTATTTTACATTTTTGGAAGATTTTATAAAAATCTGATTGTTCTTCCATAAATTCACGGATTCATGATGTAAATGAGTATGGAATCATGAAATATAATCAATATAGGATAAGGAACACTTACCCCAATGTTTTCTCATAAAAATCGCCCAAAATTCGCCTTACCCGAGCTCCAAATCTTGAAAAATAAAAAATGGGATGAAATCCCATTTCCAGAACTTTAAGTTCTGCTATCCAGGAATTTCTTCTTCGCGAACGCGATAGCACCCTCGTGTTCGCGAAGCACATTTTTGTGTTGCCTCAGATTTCCTCTTCGCGAACGTGAGGGCAGTCTCACGAATGCGATGCCTTGCCAAACTTGGCCTTCGCGAGCGCGGTCTCCCCTACGCGAACGCGAAGCTTTATCGCCTGGTACTCGGTCAGGCCTCGCCCTTCTACGCGAACGCGAGCGCTCCCACGCATTCGTGATGTACACTGCCCTTTGCCCCTTCACGAACGCGGTCTTCTCTTCGCGAACCGCAAAGAGTAAATTTCGCCTGCCTCCAGTTCCTCTTCGCGAATGCGAGACCCCTATCACGAACGTGAAGAAGGAAACCAGACAGTGCATCAGAAAAATTCCAGCAAAGTTCCAAGTCCAAAATTCAACCCGTTAACCATCTGAAACTCACCCGAGACTCCCGAGACCTCAACCAAATACACCACCAAGTCCTAAAATATCATACGAACTTAGTCGAAGCCTCAAAATCACATCAAACAATGCTAAAACCACAAATCATATCACAATTCAATCTTAAGGAACTTAAAAAATTTAAACTTCTACATTCGATGCTGAAACCTATCAAATCAAGTCTGATTGACCTCAAAATTTGCACACAAGTCATAAATTACATGACGGACCTATTCTAATTTCCAGAATTTGATTCTGTCCCCGATATCAAAAAGTCAACTCCTTGGTCAAACTTGAAAATCTTTAGTCTTTAAATTTCTAGTTTCCGTTAAATGGTCATAATTTGAGCTAGGGACCTCCAAATTAAATTCGAGTATACGCCCAAGTCCCAAATCACGAGACGGACCTACCTGAACTGTTAAAACACTGAACCAGGTCCGTTTTCTAAAAATGTTGACCAAAGTTAACGTAATTAAGCAAATAATTAATTCGTGTATTAAAATAATTTAAGATGTTTAAATAATTAAGCAAATAATTAATTTGACAAAGTATAGGCACTCGTCACCTCGCCTATACACCGTTCACATGAAATTCACATAGCAAATAATTCAAGGGTTCTATTCCCTCAAATCAAGGTTAATCACGACACTTACCTCGATTTGCAACCAACTCAAGATTCCAATAAACCTTTGTCTCACGAATTCGTGTCCGAAATCCTCAAATCTAGTCATAAACAATTCAATATACTCAATACAAATCATAGAAATTGATTCCATATGAATTTACTAATTTTTCGGATTAAAATCCAAAATTTATTTCAAAAATCAACAGTGGGATCCATGTCTCGAATCCCGAAAAAACTCACGAAATCCGAACACCCGTTCCGATACGAGTTCAACCATACAAAAATTATCGAATTTCGACATCGGATTGGCTTTCAAATCTTCATTTTATATTTTTGGAAGATTTTATAAAAATCTGATTGTTCTTCCATAAATTCACGGATTTATGATGTAAATGAGTATGGAATCATAAAATATAATCAATATAGGATAAGGAGAACTTACCCCAATATTTTCCCGTAAAACTCGCCCCAAAATCGCCTTACCCGAGCTCAAAATCTTGAAAAATGAAAAAAGGGATGAAATCCCATTTCTAGAACTTAAGTTCTGCTGTCCAGGAATTTCTTCTTCGCGAACGGGATAGAACCCTCGCGCTCGCGAAGCACATTTTTGTGTTGCCCAAGATTAACCACGACACTTACCTCGATTTGCAACCAACTCAAGATTCCAATAAAGCTTTGTCTCACGAATTTGTGTCCGAAATCCTCAAATCTAGTCATAAACAATTCAATATACTCAATACAAATCATAGAAATTGATTCCATATGAATTTACTAATTTTTCGGATTAAAATCCAAAATTTATTTCAAAAATCAACTGTGGGACCCACCTCTCGAATCCCAAAAAAACTCAAAAAATCTGAAAACCCGTTCCGATACGAGTTCAACCATACAAAAACTATCGAATTCCGACATCGGATTGGCTTCCAAATCTTCATTTTACATATTTGGAAGATTTTATAAAAATCTGGTTTTGCTTCCATAAATTCACGGATTCATGATGTAAATGAGTATGGAATCATGAAATATAATCAATATAGGATAAAGAGCACTTACCCCAATATGTTTTCGTAAAAATCGCCCAAATATCGCCTTACCCGAGCTCAAAATCTTGAAAAATGAAAAATGGGACGAAATCCCATTTCCAGAACTTAAGTTCTCCTGTCCAGGAATTTCTTCTTCGCGAACGCGATAGCACCCTCGCGTTCGCGAAGCACATTTTTGTGTTGCCCAAGATTTCATCTTTGCGAACGCGAGGGTAGTCTTGCGAACGCGATGCCTTGCCAAACTTGGCCTTCGCGAACGCGGTCTCCCCTACGCGAACGCGAAGCCTTATCGCCTGGTGCCCGGCCAGGCCTCGCCCTTCTATGCGAATGCGAGCGCTCCCACACGTCTGCGATGTACACTGCCCTTTACCTCTTCGCGAACGCGGTCTCCTCTTTGCGAACCGCGAAGAGTAAATTTCTCCTGCCTCCAGTTCCTCTTCGCGAACGCGAGACCCCTATCGCGAACGCGAGGAAGGAAACAAGACAGTGCATCAGAAAAGTTCCAGCAAAGTTCCAAGTCTAAAATTCAACCCGTTAACCATCTGAAACTCACCCGAGGCCCCCGAGACCTCAACCAAATACACCATTAAGTCCTAAAATATCATATGAACTTAGTCGAAACCTCAAATAACATCAAACAACGCTAAAACCACAAATCATACCACAATTCAAGCTTAAGGAATTTAAAAATTTTCAACTTCTACATTCGATGCCGAAACCTAACAAATCAAGTCCGATTGACCTTAAATTTTGCACACAAGTCATAAATGACATAATAGACCTATTCCAATTTTCAGAATCGGATTCTGACCCCGATATCAAAAAGTCAACTCCGTGGTCAAACATGGAAATCTTTAGCCTTTAAATTTCTAATTTCCGTTAAATGGTCATAACTTGAGCTAAGGACCTCCAAATTAAATTTCGGGCATACGTCAAAGTCCCAAATCACGAGACAGACCTACCGAAACTGTTAAAATACTGATCCGGGTCCGTTTGCTAAAAATATTGACCAAAGTCAACTTAATTGAGTTTTAAGACTCTATTTCACATTTTAATCAATTTTTCATATAAAATCTTTCCAGAAAATTATACGGACTGTGCACGCAAGTTCAGAACTGATGCATAGTGCTTTTCGAATTCTTAGATCACATAAATTATTATTATATTTAAAGATGACATTTTGGGTCATCACAGTCTGTTTGTTTTTCTTTCAAGAAACTCGAGTTAAACTGCACCACGAACACCCTTAATGACTTGGTGATCTAATGAGATGTATACTTACTCCACATATGGAGCCCTATCTATATCTATATCTATATTAAAGGAATAAAGTTATCATATATAATTGGCATTGTGGTTAAGCCAAGTAGCAAGCTAATAAAAGCCACTTAGGATAAAATACAAAAACATATATAGAGAAAGAAGAGGGGTGTCACAACCCAAAACTCACTATAGACCGTGATGGCGTACAACATCGCCGTTAGGCAAGCCAACAGTGAACTACCAACTTGACTAGGTATTTTATTATTTTCAAAATCGTGAATCTTATTAGATACAAAAATCAATGCATTACAATTATAGAAATTTACACTTTAAATAGAATAGATAATAAGAGTGTATAAATGCTATGCAAAATCACCAACGACATCTAGAATATTCCAAAACTCGGTGTCACAAGTGCATGAGTATTTATGTCACGACCCAAACCGATGGGCCGCGATGGGCACCCGATACCTTAATCAACCGAATACAACCATAACGTATCTTTTTGTATCATGCTATCATGGGTAAATGAGACGAAAAGGTTGTCCTAGGTTAACTAGAATAAAACATGTAACACCAACTTGGGCCTATAAGACCAAAGTGACCACTCGTACACTAAACGTAGGCCGACAAAGCCATACAATCTTTTACGTACATGGCATATGTCTACAAACCTCTAAGAGTAGATAAATACCATAAAGGTCAGGACAGGGCCCCGCCAGAATAAACAATACACGTCCGAATCATACTGACCAAATAAGCGACTCCGGAGCAAATGGAGCGCACCAACATCTTTCGCTGAGCTGATAGCCTACTTGGAGAACTCTCAACCTGTCTATCGGGACCTGCGGGCATGAAATGCAGCATCCCCATGCAAAAGGGACGTCAGTACAAATAAAGTACCGAGTAAGTAAGGCATGACAGTAGCATACAAAAGACATGAAAGAAACATGGAGTAAAGAACTCAACCTGTAATTATAAATAGCTCTGTGAATCATGAAAATTTATAATAACATGCATGTGTGTATAAATGCCATACCATGCATAGGTATATGCGTACATAACATCATCAAGCCTCTGAGAGCATCCCATCATATCATTTCAGCCACTGTGGGCAAAATCATCAGTGTATACCAGCTGATCAGGTGGTGGTGCGTATATAATGCCATAACCTTTTCCCATATCCCATATACATATAATATACGCATATATAACTCCATCTGGTCATGGTTCAATGTACATGTATACATGAATGAAATGCATAAGAAGTACGTTAATAAGATTTCTCAAAATGTCATAAGATCACTATGCCTTTGATTAATATCATGAAATAAACTTTATCTACTTGCGTATTTTTCTGAGACCCATGAACAAATGATAGAATAATAAGACACATGTGGAATCAAGAATATAGACATCCCTAGTATTTATATGAATAAAGTTATTTATGAAAGTTGCGTATTTGCTCGTTTCGTTTGTATCGTACGGATCGTGCCAAAAGGAAATGAGGGATATCCTTAACATACCTTAACTCCGTTGAGTCCTTAATACCTTTCAAGAAATTCTTCAAACAACTCAACCTAATCTACCACATCATAAGGAGATTCAAAATCAGTGTTAAGTTAAGGCTAAGTCCGCAACTTAAACTAATAGCTCATTTACGTAAAGTTGGGCAGCATCTCCCCTGTAACTAGGCCCTCCTCCAATACCATATACCAACAACAACAAGAACACAACAATAACAACATGTAAGCATCATTTTCCAACCTTATCCCCATCACAATATACCACAAAATAGCCCCCATACCCTAATCACTTTATACATAAAACGACAACCAAAGTAGTATCAAACAACAAAAATAAAATATAACGACGAACGACCAGCCCACCATTACGTCATTATGTGGTGTTTCTCCACATCATTTGTCCTCCAAAACTCAATTAAACAGTAGAAATATATACATCCCAAAGGCAACACGAAACAACCCATAAAACAGTCCACTCCAAGTCAAATAACTCGAACTCACGGCTTCCGATCACCGTCCCATGAGTTCTAACTATTAGGAAACGAATTTATTAACATTACTTGATATTTAAACACTTAAATACAGAAAGTGCACGTTTCTGTAACTATCTAGTACCTTCCAAAACTCAAACTACAAAGAAAAGAAGAGGCGATATAGCGATACTTACGTCATAGGGATCGTTTTAATGTTAACGCTTCTTGATTCAGTGTCGGAATGATAATCTTGTTTGAAGCTCTTGCACAGAGCTTAAGAGTAAAATTAGGGGGTGTTCTTGGGGTGTGTTCTCTGAAAAAACGGAGAAAGAGACGAGATGGGATGTAAATATCCCATTTATTTAAAAAGTCAAAAAGGTGCTACTTGGCACCCTATGATTGGCCCTTCTTCCAACGCTTATAACTTTTTATCCGGATGTCGTATGAATGAACGGTTAAGAGCATTGAAAACTACATTCCAAGACCTTTACTTTGGTTTATAATATGTCCAAAAAAAACCTCATATAGTACACGAAATCTATTTCTCAAAAAAGCTCGGTTACAAGGCAAATCCTTAGTCGGGTTTTCCGCAACTTTAATCCGATTTTCCCAAACTTCATATTTTATATCCTAACATCATATATAGCCATATTATGACTTTCAAAATATCTAAATCATTATTAACAAGTCTCATATTCATTACTTCACCTTGAGACGCACATGGTGTAACAATTTTCCCCCCTTAGAAACATTCGTCCTCGAATGTTAAACTCCCAGAAATCTATAGAAATTTTGGCAGAGTCTCCTCTGTAATGGTACTACTACTAACCCGTCACACAGTAAACCCAATAATACAAAGCCACACAGGGCCACAATCATCAATAACACCAATGGCCTCACACGACCGATAACAATAACTAACATAAGAATCAAGTACCATATACGTACCTAAAGGTTGTGATGTCTTAGTCTGATCCTCCTCCGGAAGTGGAAACAAATGAGGATACCTAGTCTTCATTTCTTCTTCAGCTTCCCAAGTTATATCCTCCACATTATTGTTAATCCAAAATACTTTAACCGAAGCTATTTCCTTGTCTATCTAGTATAGCAATGAGAGCTTCCTCATATGATAGTTGATTTGTAACCTGAACATCGTCAACTAGAATGAATTTAGAGGGATTTCCAATACACCTACGGAGCATAGACACATGAAATACTGGATGTACAGACTCCAATTTGGAAGGCAAGTCTAATGCATATGCTACTTGGCCTACTCTACGTATAATCTTATAAGGTCTAATGTACCGAGGGCTAAGCTTTCCTTCCTTACTGAATCTCATAATGCCTTTCATCGGTGATACCTTTAGGAATACCCAGTCATCTACCTGAAACTCCAAGTCTCGTTATTGATTATCTGCATAGGACTTCTGACGACTCTGTGTTGCTAAAAGCCTTTCCCTTATAAGCTTAATCTTCTCAACTGCATGTTGTACCACCTCTGGTCCTACTAACTTAGTTTCCTCAATCTCGAACCATCCTATAGGACACCTACACTTTCGTCCGTAAAGAGCTTCGTATGGAGCCATCTGAATGCTGGAATGATAACTATTATTATATGCGAACTCAATAAGTGGAAGATGATCATCCCAGTTACACTGAAGTCCATCACACAAACCCGCATCATAGCTGTAAACTGAGCACCTCTATCTGAGATAATATATATAGGGACACCATGAAGTCGTACTATCTCCTTAATGTAAATCCTTGCATAATCCTCTGCTGAATACGTAGTCCTGACAGGCAGAAAATGGGCTGATTTTGTAAGTCTATCAATAATAACCATATAGAATCGAACTTACGCTGGGTACGAGGTAATCCTATGATGCAATCCATATTAATCACTTCCAATTTGCAAGTCGGTATCTCTATAGCCTGCAATAATCTACAAGGTTTCTGATGCTCAATCTTAACCTGCTGACAATTAGGGAACTGAGCAATAAACTCTTCTATATCCTTCTTCATCCCATCCCACCAGTATATTCCCCTAATATCATGATATATCTTCGTCGCTCCTGGATGAATAGAATAACGAGAATAGTGAGCTTCTCCTATAACCTATTGGTGCAACCCTGCCACATTAGGAACACATAATCGACCTCGATATCTGAGGACTCCATCTCCTGCAATCTCAAATGGTGTATTCTCATTTTAAGGGGATGTATCTCTGTAATGAGCTAGCACATGATCCTCATACTGGCGTTCCTTCACTTCAGTTACTAAAGAGGATATTGTCGTGTCCTGAATAGTAACTCAGGTATCACCTGAGTCCAGTAATCGAACTCCAAGACTAGCTAGCTGATGAATATCATGGACTATCTCACACTTCTCTGGATGTAAATATGACAGGATACCCATAGATCTACGGATGAGGGCATCGGCTACTACATTCGCCTTCCCCGGATGGTATAAAATATCAACGCCATAGTCTTTCAGTAGCTCCAACCATCTCCTTTGGCGTAAATTCAATTCCTTTTGATTGAAGATATATTGAAGGCTCTTATGATCCATATAGATATTAACATGAATGCCATACAAATAGTTCCTCTATATCTTTAGTGCATGAATCACTGCAGCTAACTCTAAATCGTGGGTCGAATAATTCTTCTCATGCTTTCTTAGTTGTCTTTAAACATAAGCGATTACTTTTCATGGTCGTTCTGCCACTTGTTGCATGAATACATCGATTATCTCATTGCCCACAATTACTGAAATTTCCTGTAACTCATATGATCTCAAATATCATCTTTTGATTTTTTTTTCCCGTTCATTAGCCACGATAGGTGCCACTTTCTTATGGAATGCATACAATATTGTTGTGAGATTGTTGTTACAAGACCATTTCTTCCTTATGTCACTATTCTTAAGTTGAAGCCTTCTTCCTTATTCTCTCAGCTAGTCTTTCTTTGTAGTACTTAAGAGAGACCCTTTGACTCCTGTAAAGCTGCGAGCTTATTACATCGTATACCCGAAAGATTTTTTTTTTTGACGTTCTTACTCACCTATAATTATCCTTAATTACTTACCTCCGTGCCCTTATGTTCGTAAGGTTAATTATGAACTAAAAGTTTTGACTTTACAACCCCAACTCCTATCTGAATATTTCTCAAGGATTACGATGTCATCATATTTGCGAGACTGAATTCCCTATGTTGGGTTTCACTATATTTATCTTGTACAACCTGCTGATTTATTTGTATCCTCTTGTTTATCCATGGCTAGGCTCTTCCTGAATCAATTACTAACTACACGTTAGTACATTCTCATATCTATATTCTGCGTAATCTCTCTTGGGTTATATCCTTTCTCTTAACTTACCCGCACACTAGCTCCTTATGTATCCAGTGTTCATTTGCACTTGTTTATCAATAACATCTAGTGATGGAACCCTTACTGCCTCTGCCCGTCCTCATGCTTACATAATGTTCTGGAGTTGTATCATATCCGTAGGATCTGAAATGCAATTTCATTCCTTTTGCCTTTCTACCACATTCTTCCTTTACTATTCCATAGTTACCTTAACCACATAACTCCGACTTAATACCATATCACACCATCTTCCTCCTTTTAGGGGAGTACTAATATTTATTGCTATGAAGATTTACCTATAAATGTTTCACCTCTTCATATTTGGCGTCTTTTCACATCTTTACAGACTCTTACTTGCCTTGCGGTAACCCTTCTATATCAGGGATAATTTAATTTCTTACACACAAAGGTGACACCTAGTGTAACTGACACACTTAGTCCCTTAAGCTTAACTCTGCTCACAACGCTTGTTTTAGGGAAACGTCTTCCTGAATGACCTGTAAAAGTTATTCTTCTGTTGTCCATTCAATTATCGCCTGGAATGCGATCTCTGAAATTCTCATGATGTCAACTATTATCAAATCCTTCGGTCCCGAATTCATGTTTAGTTTATCTTATTCACTAGCCCATACTAAATTCTACTACTCCGGGGGTCTAACTTTTCCTTCTGGTAATCACGTATGAGTCACCAACACATTTCTCGAAATGGGGACATGACTTTATGGGTTATACTCTTTTATTGTCTCAAGGCCTGTAACTTCTTATCTTTTCCTTCACTTGACTATAGAATCTGTAGTCGTGTCATATTTTAATTTACCGTTAACATCCATTTATCACATCTTACTCATAATGCTTCATTTACTTTCTTCTTATTCTCCTGCTAATA
>AWOL01S0002646.1:5308-28693 GCA_000715115.1 Nicotiana otophora | reverse complement strand
CCCCCAAAAAAAAAAAGAAATCAAGAATTTTTGAATACCATCTCCTCGGAAAGGACTGAAACGTCCATTATACTATGGAAAGTACTGAAAATGTGGAATTATAGGCTAAACTATGTGGTCTATAACAACAAGATACTAAAAATAATTCAAAGGTAAAGACAAAAACTTTCCTTTTTAAACATTGCACTGGGACAAGTAAAAGGAAAAGAATGGGTATTCAGCTTGGAGAAAATGGCTATGTATAGTCATTCTTTCATCTTTTAATTTTTCCATTGTTAATAGCGTAATTCAAATGTTATGGGGAAAAAATATTAAGCATGGATGGCAGTAACACTAGGGACCAGCTTGAGAGGAAGAGTATGCAAAAAGCTACTCCATAAAAGAACTGTAGCCTCTACCATATAAACTGTCACTACACTGGTGCAGCGAATTTGTTTCCTCCATCCTTGGCTAAGTGAAAACGTAGGCTTCCACTATTCACATTGAAATTACCACGTTGATGTGTCAACAAAACAAAGAAACAACTCAAGATTAAGAAATACAGAATGAAATTTTTATATAAAGTGAATGGTCAGGTCTTTAGCACATTTTTATCCAAACACGACTACCTGTTCTCGATGTCATTTCCTCCAGCTGGAAGGGCAAATGGCTGCAGGACTTGCGGAAGAGCAACATCTTTGTGTGGAATATATCCAACATCATAGCTAGGGGAGCACACAACTCGAATTGCATTCTTTACAAGTAAGGGATGTCCTTCAGTTGCCCTGACACCAACATCATGACAGGTAACAAAGAAGTGATCTGCACCCATGGTTCTATTCCAATAGGGGTATTTGGCTATCAAACTATCAACATAGTTCTGGACAATTATGGTCATGTTCTCGTATGATGTGCCCTGCATTTCACCAAGCAATAATCTTCTAATACAATACATCAAGAGTCCCAGAAGTCAGGTATATTGGATCCACCAATCTTAAATAGTATAGGTATTTCAAATTTTTTGTTACAAAAGTTAGGATCAAAGATACACACTTAGATTATGAGCTAAAAGTATACATCCCAAAAGCAGAGTTGTAGCTTGCTGTACTTTGTAAAGTTTCCCAATTGGTGATTAATGAAAATAGTTAGTTACCAAAAAAAAAAAAGGTATACATCCCCGAAAAAGTATGAGACTTTTCAATGTTAGCACATAATGATAATCTTTATAAACCAAGAACCATAATACTACTAAGAGTATAAGAAGCACAGTATGAGACTTTTTCAATATTGGCGCAGAGTGATAATCTTTATAAACCACGAGCTTGTACACTACTAAAGTACAACAAGTAGCATGCTACGTGGATATACAAACAATAGAAAAGAGAAAAACCTGTCCACATTAAGTGCAAAGGGAGAAGTGACATTACTCCGCACACCACAACTTCTAGTTTCCTTATAAAATAGAAAACTCTGTTCTCAGCATTTCTTGCTGCATTTCCAGCTAACAGATAACAGATAATACTATGTTTTAACTCTCTCTCTTTTGGAGCAGGTATATGTTTAACTCTAATCTTATGATACGCCAACTCAAATATGGACATCTAATTAAGGACTGAGAGAGTAATAAACTTCTATTATTTCCAATTTGAGTTCATTCATATTTCATATGACATGCATTAGTTATCCAATAATCTTCTGGCATGGATTGGCGTTCCCCACAAAGCTATCAATAGCATCTCCATGCCACAAAACCTTGTCATCAGCATCTCCATGGAAGAAAAGAAAAAGAGTTCTTTTCAAATAATTCTGATTGCCTCATCACTATGCTGGAAAAACTAGTACATTTAGCTACCATACCCCACATTAATAGATGCTGCAATTCAGCTGCTGATCCCTAAGAAGAAGATTTGCACTATAGCCAACAATAACATCCGAAATCACAATACTTCTCATTCCTGCACTCTCTCTAGCGTACTATCCAACTGAATTAAACAAAATTTAATATCATGTCCTTCACTCCCTGTTGACCGATCTGTCAGTCCTGCTTACCATCCTTAGCTAAGAGAAGAGCAAATACTTTTCAACCTTGTTAAGCCAATTGACTCTTAAGAATAAACTTAACCACCTGATCCCACAGTATAAGGTATTTATAGCCACTCTCCATTCAAAATTTTCAGCATATTAAGTAAATCAGGCATTAAACTGAACTATGTACTATAACTCTACTTCCAAAACCTAAGTATATTGATACCTTCTCAAAAAAAATCTAAGTATATTGAAGAGCATCTCACATCCAATCAAAATTCAGTTCATAAACATAAAAAGATGAGGCTTTGCATATTTTAGAACATTCCATACCTTTCCTCTCATCTTATGACAAGAGATCGGAATGAAGAACAAGTGAGCCTGATCTGGATCGTCCGTAACAAACTTACTCTCTCGAATATTCTGGAAGAAATATCCCTCACTAGAATACTTCCCCGTTAGCTTCCTCGGCGTTTGATAAAACGTCTTCGGATCTCCATCTCTATATATATACACCTTAAATTTCCTCTCCATTTCCTCATAATTCAATCTAAACACTTCCGGAGAATTATACACATCCGGTACCACCTCCTCATCCGCTTTAAGAACCTTAAATCGAAAATAAAAATAAAAAGCATCAGTATGTTCTCGAGGATTCTAAAAAATTCTAGAAGGAAAGTTTAGCTGTACCTGAGATGATTGAACGAGGAGAGAGGAAGAGAGAGTTTGAGGAGGAGAATTGGGGGAGTGGAAGGATTTGAGTGAGAGATATGTGAAGGAGAGTAGCGTTAGAATGGCGAGAGAGAGGAGGGAGCTTTGGAGACTACAGTAACTGGATGCCTGTGGCTGTGGAGGTTTCGCCGCCCACATTGCCGACGGAAATGGCGGATTCCGGTGGAAATTTCCTGGTGGTGGGCGGTGGGGATGGGGGTGGGGTATGGATTTTGGGTTCGAAAGTGTTGTGTTAACTGGATTTGGGCTTTCCGTTGATTTGAAGCCTAAATACACATAACTATTTCTACTTTTAGAATATTTAGTTTAAAACGATATTTTAAAAATAGTTAAATAAGGGTACATTAGAATACAAAACGTAGATAAATATAAAATTTCTTATTCATAACTCTTTTATGATATTTCCAAGATTCGACAGTTAAGGCGCATCATTATATTCAATATAAATCTATCTGCTCATAAAGATCGGTACGGGAGGGTCTTTGTTAATATCTGACTATGTTTTGAATAAATTAGCATATATATATGGAGTTTTTTGCCGAAATTTCAGGGTGCCGATGACCGCTCTGCCAACCAAATCCAATTAGGAAGTTTCAGTCTTTGTTAGGATAGTATACTTCCCAAATCCAACTAAAACTTTTGATCGGTATCATATTTGATTCAATTAGATTATAGCAAGAAGCCGTAGAGAATAAACCATTGCTATTAGGTTCCCAAATCAAATAATCATGGCCTTTGTCTATTGGTAAATTAATAGAGAAAATTTTTCCAACTATATTTTCTAGCAAAATCAACGAGATATTATTCAGGACCCAATTATTATGGTTAATAAGGTCCTTGATAGTTAGGAAAGAGTTTTTTTGTTAGGGGACCTTCAATAATATTTCTTAGGCAGGGACTATTAGGGATCCATCTTGTATCCCAGATGCATAGGGAGGAGTTATGTCCAATGTACCACAATGATCCTTTATTGCAATAATGTCAACCCTTGAGAATATATTTTTAACAAAAAGATTCACGCTTTCTGAAAGAAAAGACGTAAGATTGCATGAGAACTTTTGCCCAGGGGGCGTGGGGAAAATTTAGAAGTCTCCATGCTAGCTTGTAAGGAGAGCTAAATTTTTTGATTTGGCTTTCCTAAAACCAAGGTCGCCTTTGTTTTTGTCAAGGGTAATTGTGTCCCAGCTTAGAAGATGAAGTTTTCTTTTAGAATCATTTGATCCCCAGATAAAGTATCTTTGGATTTTATCAATGGTTTTATGAATCTTGTCTGGTAGAAGGGTATATTGCATAACATAATTAGGAATGCTAGCAAGATAAGAAGATGAAAGAGTAATTCGACCTGCTATGTTTAAACAATTAATCTTTCAATCGGCAAGGCAATTACGCATATTGTCAAGAAGAAAGAGGAAGTCTTTGGATTTTGGGGAGGAGTCAAGGATAGGAAAACCAAGGTACTTTCAAAATGATTAACTACTTTTCATCCCAAACAAATTGGCGATGGCAGTTCTAATGTCTTTGGAGCAATTATTTGAAAAGATAATTTTTGACTTAGCCATATTAATGCTTTGACCGGAGAGATTGCAAAACATGTCAACACCAGATTTAATAGTAGTACGGGATTTTTGTTTAATATGACTCATAAAGGTTAGATCGTCCGCAAAAAAAATGGGAGAGGGGAAGGCCATTAGAGCTAATAGTTACAGGATCCTACCTTTTGATATCCACTTGGAAGTTGATGTATCTCGATAGCATTTCCATGCAAAGGATAAAAATATAAGAAGACATAGGGTCACCTTGTCTAATTTCTCTACTGGGATAGAAAGAATCACTTCTTGCACCATTTACAAGAACAACCGTGCTAGACGAAGTGATACAAGACATAATTAGTTTTGAAACGTTGGAAGGAATTTCAAAGTAGTTTAGGGTTCTAAAGATGAAAAACCATTCTAATTTATCAAAAGCTTTTTCAAGATCTATTTTTAGGACCATTCTATCTTTTTTACTAGAGCTATTTTAAAAGTTGTGAATGATTTCTTGAATTAGAATCGCATTATCACTAGCTCTTCTATTTTATAGAAAACTAGATTAGAAGGGGCTCATGATCTTGTCTAGAAAGGGCTTTAGTCTATTTGCAATAATCTTTGTGATGATTTTGTAAATGGTGCTGCAAAGGCCTATTGGCCGGAAGTTCTTAAGATTATTAGCATTATGGAATTTGGGAATGAGACATAAGTAGGTATTTTAAATATTAACAGGAATTTGGTGGGAACTGAAGACCTTATGGCAAAAAGAAATAACACTAGACCCGACAATTATTCAATACTTTTGGTAAAAGAACGGGCGTAAACCATCTAGTCCAGGCGCTTTGTATGGTTTAAAGGAAACAATTGCATTGGTGATTTCACTATTTGAAAAAGGTTTGTCCAGAGGGGAGAGGTATATGGAGTTAAAGCTAACTGAACCACTTATAGCATCAATTTTATTATTAAGGCAGTGGGAGGTTGTGAAGGAATTTTCAAAGTAACTTTGGGCATGAGCAAGGATATCTCTTTGGTTATCAATCCAGTTCCCATGGTCATCTTTAAAGGAACTAATGTGATTTCTTCTTCTTCTTCCTCCTCCTCTATTAGAAATAGTTATATAAAAAAATATTGTGTTAGCATTACCATCATTAAGCTAAGAAATTTGTGATCTAAGTCTCCGATCTCGTCCAAATTCACACCTCAATTCGAGGTTATGAAAACAGTCGATGCAATAATAATACCCAACAAGAGTCGGGGTCGAAATACACATAGAGCTATATGTATGGGAGTTAGTAGTATATATCGTAGCGTGTGAGTTTGTATGTCTAAATTTGAACTTCCGCAAAATTGGGTTATTTTAAAGTCTAATATAAACTACGATTGCAATTTAAGAAACAGAACTAGGAAATTATTTTTATTGTTTTTCAAATATTGTAAAAAGGCCTAGGGCTATGACCTTCACCTATGTGTTTGCCTAATAGGATATAAACTTTAAAACTTATTTTATTAGTCGGGATATATTATAGCTATTAACACTCAATTACTCATTCAATACCTCTCGGTCAGAGAGTGAGTTTGCCCAATTTGACCTTCTCAAGTCTAAATGAGTATTGAACAAAATGGTTGATAAAAGCTCAAGTCGCATTGTTACTATCTCTAGGCTCAACTCTTTAATTGGGATTATCAATCTCCCAATTGACCCAATTTCTTGTTAGCCAAGTTTTTCTAGACTAACTCTCTCTTTATCAAGTAGAGACCAAGTCACAATTTGACCTTCTCAAGTCTAAATGGGTATTGAACAAAATGGTTGATAAAAGCTCAAGTCGCATTGTTACTATCTCTAGGCTCAACTCTTTAATTGGGATTATCAATCTCCCAATTGACCCAATTTCTTGTTAGCCAAGTTTTTCTAGACTAACTCTCTCTTTATCAAGTAGAGACCAAGTCAAATAGGCATGAACTGATGTTTGCAATCATTAATTCCATAATTAAAAGCAAGAACAAGGCTAAATAATAAATACTCAACCATAAACAAGTAATAAATTAAACACCGATTAAATTTACACACTAGGGTTGGGTCACAACCCTAGTGAAAATTTAGCTACTCATGCTTGAAATGGAAGAAATATAAAAACAAATGATAATTAAACTCATATTACTAATTAAAATGATAAAATCTATGTTCAAATAGCTCAAATTATGAAAAACTACTAAAAAGAGTAAAAGAAAATGGCTACTGTAGCAGTTGATGTCAAAAGTTGACCTAAAAATGTGAAACTTATCTATTTATACATGGCTAAAAATTTTGAACAAAAATGCCCTTTCAGAGGTTCTGCGGCCGCACAATTTCATGTGCGGTCCGCACTTTTCTTCAGCTTGACAGGATTGGAAAATCATGTCCGCATAATTCTGAACCGCGGCCGCAATGCACTCCTTCTGCGGTCCGCATAATTGTAACTGCGGCCGCACCTTGCTCTTTTACGGTCCGCACAATTGTATCTGCGGCCGCATAGTTCTTCTTCTGCGGCCGCACAATTGTTGTGCGGTCCGCACTTCTGGGAGACTTGGAATGCATCTTCTCTGAACTTTGCTTCTGGCTCAGCTTTTGCGGCCGCACAATTCATGTACAGACCGCACTTTGCACCAATCTCTGATGGAAATTCCTTCATAACCTACGGCCGCAGATGATATTCTGCGGTCCGCACAATTAAGTTTTTGTGCCTTTTTTGTCCTTGAGTTCAGATTGCTCCTTCTTGAGTTGAATTTCATCTCGGGAGTTCATCTTCCAATATTCCTGCAATTAAGCACATTTCATCAGTTTTCGGGAAGGCAATTAAACGCTTTTGGACTAAAACGAAAGCTAAAAGGCGCTAATAAGTAGTCAAAATCTCTTCTTATTAGTATCCAGTAGTCCTCCTCTAGTTTTAGGATATTATTAAATTCTTCTTTAAGGGAGAATTCGAGATTTTGGAGAAAGGAGCTAGAAACATAGTTATGAGAATTTTGAATGCCCTTGAGACGAGCCAAAATTCTCTTCTTTTTCCTAAAAATGTTAGTGTTAGGCCAAACTGTTATACTTTTAGCACATTACTCGCCCTATATTTTGTTGGTTTAGTGAGTTATTGTGCGATAATTGCGCACAAAACGTGGACAAAAACTGCAAGAAAATAGCCAAAAGCATAAAGTACACAAACCGTGTTACAGACCAGGCTTTGCGAGGTCTATAGCCAGGTTTACCGTGCTATAGACCAGGCTCCGCGAGGTCTATAGCCTGGTTGACCACGCTGTAGCCCAGGCTTCGCGAGGTCTATAGCTTGGTCGACCGCGCTATAGACTAGGTTTTGCGAGGTCTATAGCCAGGTTGACCGCGCTACAGATCAGGCTTCACGAGGTCTATAGCAAGGTAATTAAAAGTCACGGGTTAAAAAACTCAAACCCGAATTTGGATCGGGAGATTGACATATATACTCCCCAAATGAGTTATTCTAGGGTTGGACATGATTTTGGAGAAGAAAAAGGCTGCCAAGCACAAGAGGGGTCGTTTTAGGGAAGATTCAACCAAATGGGACGTTTTTCGAGATAGGATTTCGATCTAAGGAGACAAGAACACACCAGGAGCAAGGCAAAGATTTCTTCTATGAGTTTTTCACTTCCTTCTTTCTATTTTCATTATTGGTTATGAATTCTAGTATTGTAGTTTTGCATAATATTATGAATAGCTAATTTGTTATCTAGAGTTTTGATAGAACCTTTTGTAGGATAAATTCTTGCTATATTTTTATATAATTGATTGGATTTCTCTACTTGTTCAACTACGTATTTATTATTGTTGATTGAATGGCCATCAATTAACTTTGCCTATTTAGTATATATTGCTCGAGAGAGAGTGCGCATTTAGGTAGTTGTTAAACAACATCACTCCTAACGTGTGTGAGAGATCAATACGGAGGGTTTAAAGGTGGAATTAGAGATAACGAAACTTTGGTGCGATCGTAGTGAGTAGTGAATTAGTACCAGCTAGCGTAGTTTGGGAGAATACGTCAAGTAAATTATGGTAGCTGCTCGAGAGAGAATTACGACACCCGAAGTACCCACGATCGGTAGAGAATACTGATAACTAGGGATTTTAACCTATTATTTGCTCTCTTTTACTTGTGTTTAGGGCCAAAAATGCGTGAAGGTATTCCCAAAAACTAATGTAATATGCTTGCTTGCAGGGATTATTTAAAATGATCCAAAGGAGTCATATTCAACTCATAAAGGAGTCAAAACTTGAACAAAAATCAAGACTGGGCCAAAAGATGTGAAACGTGGACCGCACAAATATTGTGCGGCCGCGAAAGCTACAACGCGATCGCGAGCACTATTTCGAGGTCCGCGGAAGAAAGATTCAGAGAGATGGATTTTTGGGCTAAAACATGAACGCGGACCGCGTCAGAAAGGTATGGCCGCGAAACAACCTGCGCGGCCGCGATTCGAATTACACGGACTGCGGTTACTGAGGTTCAGAGAGCTTACATTTTAAGTAAAAATAAGAAATGTGGTTCGCGTCAAGATTACGCGACCGCGATGGAAATTACGCGGTCCGCGAAATCATGCTCAACCCAGATCCAGAATTGAAGAACGCGGACCACGATCAGAATTACGGGGCCGCTAAAGCAAGAGTGCGGCCACGGTCAGAATTACGCGGTCGTGTAACCTCCGCAGGGGTATTTTTGTCCGAAAATTTCAGCTTAGTATAAATAGAACTTTTTGTCATTTTTAGATTATGTTGTATATTTGTTGAGCACGTGAGACGGCTGGAACTTCCCTTTTGGGCAATTTTATATTAGATTCACCTTATAACATTAGATTTTCATCTTTTAATCTAGTATTATGAATTTTATCTTCTTTTCATCTTTGATTTCTGCTATTTCTATGAGTAGCTAGACCCATAACTAGGGTTATAACCCAACCCTAGTGTGGGTATTTAATGGGTACTGAATTTTAGGGCTTGAATGTTTATGGGTTAGTGATATTTAGTCTAGTTCTTGCTAGAATTGTAGAATTAGTGGTTGCAAACACTGATTCATGCCTTTATAATTTAGTCTCTTCTCGAGAAAGGGGGACTAAGTCTAGGAAAACTAGGCTAACAAGGAATTGGGGTGAACTTAAGAAATTGATTGCCCCAATTATAGGGTTAAACCTAGAGATAGTAATACCCGACTTGAGCTAATATCACGTGACTTGCATGAATACCCATTTGGACTTGAGAAATCCAAATTGGGCAAAATCACTCAAACTATCGAGAGGTATAGAGTGAGTACTTGGGTGTGATAGCTATATTACGACCCCAAATTAATCAAGCTTGCCCTAGATTCTTGCTACCCTTTAGATATCCACCTAGGCGGAAGTCACTACCCTAATCCTTTTTAAACACTTGAAAACCAACATAAATAATATTGTACTTAGCTTTAATCATTGCATACAATAGAATAGAATTAGAAGTAGAATCAAAATCAAAATGTGTGGAAGCGTAATTAGAAAACAAAACACGCATCTAGACTTAGATATAAACCTAATTCCAAATCAATTAACTCCATGTGGATTCGATCCTGACCTTGTTGGGTAAAACTGCATCGACCATCCTCGCTACTCAATAGTAGTGCAGGCTTGGACCCGATCAAATTTTGGCGCCATTGCCGGGGAGTTAGACAATATTAGTTATATATCTAACTATTTGTGTGTTTTGTTTTTCTTTCCTTTTTCTAATTTTTGTGTGTCAATTGCTTTTAGGTACCAAATGGCTCTTAACGAGTCCCTCAGACATATTCCTCAGGGGGAGGAGGTAGATGAAAATAAAGTGGATGAGGTTCATCTTGAACCTCAAGTACAAAGAAGAGGCTGCCTGCCTCATGACAACATTCTAAACCCTCCCCCACCTCCTCCAAGGGCAGCACATTGGGTGTTGCCCAATGAAGGCTACGCAAGTGCAATTGTCCCGCCCCGGATTCGGGCGGGCAATTTTCAAATAACCAATGTCATGCTTACTCTATTGAAACAAAGGGGTTTCTTCACCGGAGCTCCACATCAGAATGCATATAAGCATCTTAAAGGTTTTGTAGACACATGCTGGGGGAGCAAGCAGACGAATGTATCTGAGGATGCTTTGAGGTTAAGGCTTTTCCCTTTCTCACTTAGAGGGAAGGCTTTCGATTGGCTTGAGAGGCTACCTAACCATTCCATCACCACTTGGGATGCGTTGGCCGAGAAGTTCATAGCAAAGTTCTTTTCTCCGGGACATATGGCAACATTGAGAGATGAAATCCTCTCTTTTAAACAAGAGCCAACTGAACAGTTACATGAGATTTGAGAACGGTACCGGACAATGGTCAAAGAATGTCCCAATAACGATATGACTGAAGCAATGATCCAGCAAACCTTTTATAGGGGTATCAACATAACTAAGCAGTGTGTGGTGAATCAGCTCGCAGGGGGTAACTTCATGAACACGCCATATTCAGAAGCATGTGAAATATTAGATGAGATGGTGGACACCTCTTCAGCTTGGTAAAGTCGGGCCAACGTTCCTCAGGGTGACCCTAATGTTATCTGCCTTTACAAGGAACTTCATGATCACGGACAAGCCATAGCAGAGTTGACATCTACCATAAATCAGTTAGCCAAGGCACAACTTCAGCAGGTTCAGGGGCAAAAGCAAGTAAATGCCATGGAAGGAGTGAATGTAATGGTTAACAAGATGAGACAAAAAGGTCAACAAGTTCAACACAATCAGGATCAATTTGAGCAAAGTGGTAGTGGGTATAACCAAGATGACTCTTATGACGATCAAATTGAAGAGGTTCAATATGTGAACAATTACCAAGGTCAACGGAGCAATGCTCCAAATCAACAACAATGTAGATCACGGGAAAACAATCAAAATTAGGGAAACCAAGGCCAAGGGAATTAGAATAGTGGAAACAACAACAATCCAAATAATTGGGGGAACAACAATCAAAATTGGGGCAACCAAGGCCAAGGGAATTGGAATAGTGGCAACAACAACAATCCGAACAATTAGGGGAAGAACAATCAAAATTGGGGCAACCAAGGCCAAGGGAATTGGAATAGTGGCAACAACAACAATCCGAACAATTAGGGGAAGAACAATCAAAATTGGGGCAACCAAGGCCAAGGGAATTGGAATAGTGGCAACAACAACAATCCGAACAATTAGGGGAAGAACAATCAAAATTGGGGGAATCAAGAAAATAACCAAGGCAATTGGGGTGGAAACAATAATAGTAATTGGGGAGGCAATGGAAACCAAGGGGGTTGGAACAACAATAATCAAGGGAACCGGGGGTCGGGCTTTCAGAGGCCCCCAATGTATCAACAACCCAACAACCCGCCTCCATATCCGTCACTAGGGCAACATTCTTCTAATAATGAGATGGGACGGATAGAAAGTATGTTCAAGGAAATGATGGAAAGAAACGCCGACTCCGATTCGCAAATAGCCTCCCACAACACTTCTATCCGCAACTTGGAAGTCCAAATGGGTCAAATTTCTCAAGCCTTGAATACTCGCCCTAAGGGGGCACTACCATATGATACGGTAATAAACCCAAAGGGTGAAAATAATACGGGCCATGCTATGACGGTGACTACAAGAAGTGGTAGAGGTGGAGTTGCTAGTACCTCCAATCCAAGAAAGATGGTGAATAATGATGTGGTTGTGCAAGAAGAGGATGAGCCAAGAAATAATGAGAATGTGAATGATGAAGTGAGGATAGACATTGATGAAAAAGTGGAGGAGACACAAGATGATGTGAACCCGTCTAGGGAACACGCGATAGACATACCGGATCTGGTAGTGCTCAAAGCCAAGGCTCCTTTTCCAAGGCCTCCTCCATCATATCCTCAAAGGCTTGCAAAGCAAAACAACGAGAACCAATTCAAGAAATTCATTGATATGATAAAAAGTTTGTCTATAAATATGCCTTTGGTTGAAGCTCTAGAACAAATGCCGGGATATGCCAAGTTCATGAAGGACTTGGTAACAAAGAAGAGGTCAATTAACTGTGAGACGATAAAAATGACACATCAAGTGAGTGCCATTGTTCATTCCATGGCTCCAAATTTAGAAGATCCCGGTGCCTTTACAATTCCATGCACTATTGGTAATGCCGATTTCGCCAAAGCCTTGTGTGATTTGGGAGCGAGCATTAATTTGATGCCATATTCTGTGTTCAAGACATTGGGGATTAGGCAACCAAGACCTACTTTCATGAGGTTGCAAATGGTGGACTGAACAATGAAGAGGCCGTTGGGGATAATTGATGATGTGCTAGTTCGGGTCGACAAGTTCATACTTCCCGCAGATTTTGTGATACTCGACTGTGAGGTTGACTATGAGGTGTCAATCATATTAGGGAGAGCTTTCCTAGCTACAGGGAAGGCCTTAGTTGATGTGGAAGCTGGGGAACTCACCTTTCGGGTGGGCGATAAAAAAGTTGTGTTCCACGTGTGCAAGTCAATGAGGCAGCCTAATAGCAACGAAGTATGTTCGTTTGTGGATCTTGTGACTGAGGCGATTATTGATGACACAAGTGCTATGATTAATGTGGAAGACCCTTTAAAAGTTGTATTGTTGAATTATGATGAGGATGAGAAGGAAGGCTTGGTAGAATGTGCAAATTCTTTGCAAGGAATGGGTTCCTACATATATAGACCCCGAAAACTTTCCTTGGACCTTGAGAACCGGAAGACTCCACCAACAAAGCCCTCAATCGAGGAGCCACCCATATTGGAGTTGAAACGCTTGCCTTCACACCTCAGGTATGAGTTCTTAAGCCCTTGTTCCACATTACCTGCTATTCTTTCTTCGTGCTTAACTAACGTGCAGGTAGATTCCACCCTTGTGGTGCTTCAAAGAAGGAAGACATTGGCAGATATTCGGGGTATAAGCCCCACCTTTTACATGCATAAAATCATATTGGAGGAAGATGCCAAACCCTCCATGGAATATCAAAGGAGGTTGAATGAGGCCATGCAAGAGGTAGTCAAGAAAGAGATCATCAAGTGGCTAGATGTAGGGGTTGTGTACCCCATTTCTGATAGTTCATGGACTTCGCCGGTACAATGTGTCCCAAAGAAGAGGGGCATGACTGTGATCACAAATTATAGAAATGAATTGATCCCCACAAGAACTGTCACCGGTTGGAGGGTATGAATGGATTATAGGAAGCTGAACAAAGTGACCCGGAAAGACCATTTTCTATTGCCATTTCTTGACCAAATATTGGATAGACTTGCCGGACGTGCTTATTATTGCTTTTTGGATGGGTATTCGGGATATAACCAGATTCTCATTGCACCTGAAGACCAAGATAAAACTACCTTCACTTGTCTATATGGCACATTTGCGTTCTCAAGGATGTCGTTTGGTTTGTGTAATGCACCGGTTACTTTTCAGCGGTGTATGATGGCAATATGTACGGATATGGTGGAGGGCTTCCTCGAGGTATTCATGGATGATTTCAGTGTTGTGGGGGATTCCTTTGAAGAATGCTTGGATAATCTTGATAAAGTGTTGGCCCGATGTAAAGAGACCAACTTAGTGCTTAATTGGGAGAAGTGCCACTTTATAGTCGAGGAGGGCATTGTCCTCGGCCATAAGATCTCCAAGAACGGTATTGAAGTGGACAAAGCAAAAATTGAAGTGATATCAAAACTCCCTCCTCCGACTTCCGTCAAGGGAATGAGGAAATTTCTTGGTCACGCGGGATTTTACCGTAGGTTCATCAAGGATTTTTTAAAAGTGGCGAACCCCTTGTGCAAGTTGTTGGAAAAAGATGCCAAGTTTGTGTTCAATGATGATTGCATGAAAGCTTTTGAGATACTCAAGGATAGGTTGACTACCACTCCTATCATTACCGCACCCAATTGGAGCTTACCATTTGAGCTTATGTGTGATGCTAACGACGTTGCGGTAGGAGCGGTATTGGGGAAAAGAATCAACAAGATATTTCATACGGTCTATTATGCAAGAAAAACAATGAACGACACCCAAGTCAACTATACGGTGACCGAGAAAGAGCTATTAGCCATTGTCTTCGCCATGGAAAAGTTCTGCCCGTACCTCATGGGTACCAAAGTGATTGTGCACACCGATCATGCAACACTTCGTTATTTGATGAGTAAAAAGGATTCTAAGGCTAGGTTGATGAGATGGGTTCTTCTTCTACAAGGGTTTGACCTTGAAATCATAGACCGAAAAGGGAGTGAGAATCAAGTGGCGGACCACTTGTCCCGCTTGGAAGAGGAGGGGAAGCCCCATGATGGCCTCGAGATTAATGATTCATTTCCGGATGAAAAACTCCTCTATGTGTCTTTGACTGAGATACCTTGGTTCGCCGATGTGGCTAACTTTCTTGTGACCGGCATTGTCCCGAATGAGCTCTCTTCTAACCTATTATTTGCTCTCTTTTACTTTTGTTTAGGGTCAAAAATGCGTTAAGGTATTCCCGAAAACTAATGTAATATGCTTGCTTGCAGGGATTGTTCAGAATGAGCCAAAGAAGTCATATTCAACTCATAAAGGAGTCAAAACTTGAACAAAAACCAAGACTGGGACAAAGGATGTGAAACGCGGACCGCACAAATATTGTATGGCCACGAAAGATACAACGCGATCACGAGCACTATTTTAAGGTCTGCGAAAGGAAAATTCAGAGAGATGGATTTTTGGGCTAAAACATAAACGCGGACCGCGTCAGAAAGGTGCGGCCGCGAAAGTACCTGCGCGGCCGCGATTGGAATTATACGGACCGCGGTTGCTGAAGTTCAGAGAGCTTACATTTTAAGCAAAAATAAGAAGTGTGGTCCGCGTCAAGATTACACAGTCGCAGAAGTCTCTTACGCGACCGCGATGGAAATTACGCGGTCCACGAAACCACGCTCAACCCATATCCATAAGTGAAGAACGCGGACCGCGATCAGAATTACGCGGCCGCTAAAGCAAGAGTGCGGCAGCAGTTAGAATTACGCGGCCGTGTAACCTCCGCAGGGGTATTTTTGTCCGGAAATTTTAGCTTAGTATAAATAGAACGTTTTGTCATATTAGGTTATGTTGTGTATTTGTTGAGCAGGTGAGACGGCTGAAACTTCCCTTTTGGGCAATTTTGTATTAGATTCACCTTATAACATTAGATTTTCATTTTTTAATCTAGTATTATGAATTTTATCTTCTTTTCATCTTTGATTTCTGCTATTTCTATGAGTAGCTAGACCCATAGCTAGGGTTGTGACCCAACCCTAGTGTGGGTATTTAATGAAGGGTTTGAATTATGGCTTAGTGATATTTAGCCTAGTTCTTGCTAGAATTGTAGAATTAGTGGTTGCAAACACTAATTCATGCCTTTATGATTTAGTCTCTTCTTGAGAAAGAGGGACTAAGTCTAGGAAAACTAGGCTAACAAGGAATTGGGGTGAACTTAAGAAATTGATAGTCCCAATTAAAGGGTTAAACCTAGAGATAGTAATACCCGACTTGAGCTAATATTACGTGACTTGCATGAATATCCATTTGGACTTGAGAAAGCCAAATTGGGCAAAATCACTCAAACTATCGAGAGGTATAGAATGAGTACTTGGGTGTGATAGCTATATTACGACCCTAAATTAATCAAGCTTGCCCTAGATTCTTGCTACCCGTTAGATATCCACCTAGGCGGAAGTCACTACCCTAGTCCTTTTTAAACACTTAAAAACCAACATAAAAAATATTGTACTTAGTTTTAATCATTGCATACAATATAATAGAATTAGAAGTAGAATCAAAACAAAAATGTGCGGAAGCGTAATTATGAACAAAACACGCATCTAGGCTTGGATATAAACCTAATTCCAAATCAATTAACTCCCTGTGGATTTGATCCTGACCTTGTTGGGTAAAACTGCATCGACCATCCTCGCTACTCAATAGTAGTGCCGGATTGGACCCGATCAAATACTTAGGCGAAATTATAAAAAATATAGCGTGAAGGATTCCGACAATTGGGGAAATCACAACTCTAAGCCTCCTTAGTCTTGTCTCAAATTTCATCCTTGTTAATTGATAATTTTACTGCTTTATAATAG
The DNA here is from genome assembly GCA_000715115.1 of Nicotiana otophora. Lineage (NCBI taxonomy): Eukaryota > Viridiplantae > Streptophyta > Magnoliopsida > Solanales > Solanaceae > Nicotiana > Nicotiana otophora. Next base: position 12,305 of record AWOL01S0002646.1, on the reverse strand, counting down.
TTGTTAGTTAATTAGTTATAAATAAATATTATAATCTTTATAATTAAGAAAGTGTTTGGACTTGTGTTTCTTAGCAATATTGAATAACTGTAGCTAAGCCTTAGTTCTTTGTGGGATTCGACTCCGGACTTGTAAACTGGATTATATTTGTAACGACCGCTTAATCCTTTTTATAAGGCATAGTTGGGCGTGATCAAATTTTGGCACCGTTGTCGGGGAACTAACGGTGTAGCTGTAGGTGTACGTATTGCTAGGTTTCAAGTTTGAACTTTATTTTGTTTTATTTTGTTTTATTTTTTTATTTTATTTTATTCTACTTGCTGATTTGAGAAACATGACATCTTGGAATTATGGGAGTTTAGGTGTTGGTAATTCTACTATTGATCCTCATATATATTATGAAAGAAACCATCTGTGGCAAAATTATCAAAATATTCCTGAGAGCGAGTTATGTGCACCAACTCAATCTTATGTGTGGAATATATATGATATTTGTGGTGGTCAAGATGGTCACTTTTATGATTGTTCTTGTATTTATTATCCTCCTCCAACCCCTTATTATGATGGTTCTACATTTTCATGTGAAGTTAATAGAAACAAAGAACCTGGGGAAGCTAACCTGAAGGAGATCAAAGATAAGTTAAAGTGCCTTGTGGAACAATATGATGAGAAACCACTGCAGATACAAAGGTAAGAGGCAACTATTCACAACTTGGAGGCTCAAGCGAATAAACTAATTGAATCTTGTAAAGCGCAACAAGCTTACATTGTGGATAGTAGCCAAGTAGAACATGGATTGGCTGCAGAAATTGCCATGATAATGGAGGAGTTGAGAGTAGAATATAACCAAACCAACCAACTAGAATTTGATGATGTCAATATTGAAGAAGTGGTACTAGAGTCAACTGAGGACCTTACAGATACAATTTTAATTGATTCTAGTTTGTGGCAAGAAGAGGAGGTCGATAACAAGTTGAATTTTCAGTTTGAGCGCATTGGTCCTCACTCCAATTATTTTTCGACATTGTGATCGGAAGGAGGTATGGAAATTGATATGTATGAGCTAATGCAAGAGTCAAAAGAAGAGGTGGATGAGCCCTATATTCTGAAATTTTCAAGGCTGTCTAGGCAATGTGACACTCCTCGATTGAAAGCCAAAAAGTTCATAAAGAATCACTTAATTTTTGGCTCGCATCAATTTGTATCGCCCCAAGAGCATGATCATAGAGCTGAATCAAAATTTGGGGTCCAATTCATAAGTTCGAAGCAGAGGCAGAAAGTAATTCGTGTCGTGTCGTGACGTTAAATCAAGTGTTTGTTGGGAGGCAACCCAACTTTACTTTTTTTTTAATTATTTATTTTTTATTCTTGTAGTGTTGTTTGTGATTTATCTAGGAGCATGGGAAGTAAGGCCATTAAAAGAAAGCAAAAGCAAGTGAAATGGTTAGAACTAAGTGTGGGGTGCCCGCACAAAGAACCAAGTATGGGAGAAGTTTGAGTACCACATGAGATACTAATGTCGGTCTTTGTCCTACCAGTGAGTTTCTTTTACCCTCTTGTATTTATGGGTGTGCATTGGAGACAATGCACAATTTTAAGTGTGGAGTGAGAAGATTGTATGGGTGACTTTCTATGCTATTTTAGTTGTGTTAGTTTAATTGAATAAATGCTTTTTTAGAAAAATAGAAAAAGATTAGACTTTTTCCGACGATGGATATCATAACAATCTTCTTGAGGGTTTAAAGTTTAACCAAAAACACACAAAAAATAAATAAATAGAGAAAATAGAAAAATCCAAAATATGTCTTTTTATTCTTTTAGGTAGTAATAATCCCTCGTGATTTTTCTTTGTGCCTCGGTTCTTTTCCACGGGATATAGTTGAACTGGGTAGTATTTTTTTTTTTATCTTTAGAGTAGAGTAGGATTTAGGAAATAAAAAGATGGGAAGATAAAATTTCTAGGCGCCCTTTTGACTTGTTTGATAGTAGCATATTTAGGCTCTAGCATGTGTAGTACCTTCCCTATGATTTGAAAATGCTTATGATGCCTTGTTGAGTAGATAACATGTTATTGATGCATATATCTCGTTTTCTTGGCTTGTGTCACTTTGTGCTTAATGCTGTGATGACCCAAAATGTCATCTTTAAATTTAATAAGTAATTCTATGTTTTAAGATCTTGAAAAGTATCATTTATCATTCCTCGACTTGCGTGCGCAGTCCGTACAATTTTTCAGAAAAGTGTTTATGTAAAAAATAGATTAAAATGGGAAATAGAGCTTTAAAACTCAACTAAGTTGACTTTGGTCAATATTTTGAGCAAACGGGCCCGGACCAGTATTTTGAAACTTTTGGTAGGTCCGTATCGTGATTTGGGACTTGGGCGTATACTCGGAATCGAATTCCGAGGTCCCTAGCCCGAGTTATGGAATTTTGATAAAAACTTAAAAGCTTGAAAGCTTAATGATTTCTAAGAAATTACTAATATTGGATTTATTGACCTCGGGTCCGTATTTTGGTTCCGGAACCCGGTATAGGTCCACTATAATATTTATGACTTGTCAACCGAATTTGGTGAGAATCGGAGTTGATTTGACGTGATTCGAACGTCCGGTTGTAAAAATATAAATTATAAAGTTTTCTTAAAAACTTCCTTTGATTTGGTGTCCGATTGGTAGTTCTAGATATTATTTTGGCGATTCGATCGCGCGAGCAAGTTCGTATGATGTTTTAGAACTTGTGTGCATATTTGGTTTGGATCCCCGAGGACTCGGGTGAGTTTTGGATAGGCTACGGGATAATTTCAGACTTAGGAAATCTGGTTTTCTGCAGACTTCAGGCTTCTGGTGTGTTCTTCTTCGCGTTCGCGAAGAGCAAATTGGGCTGGCACATTTTGTGCTTCGCGTTCGCGACATAGTGACCGCGTTCGCGAAGGCTTGAGGTTCAAAGCTTCGCCTTCACGATAGAAGCCTCGCGTTCGTGAAGGGAAAGAGACTGACCAGGAAAATTAGCCTTCGCGTTCGCGAAGGCCAAGCCAGGCAAGCTTCGCGTTCGCGAAGTAGCCCTCGCATTCGCGAAGAGTAAAGTTTGACAGCACATAATTGTGCTTCGCGAACGCGAGGCACTGACCGCGTTCGCGAAGGGTAAAAATCCCAGAAACATAACTTAAGTTCTAGAAATGGGGTTTCGACCCATTTTCAATTCTTTCCCATTTTTTAGCTCGGGTAAGGCGATTTTTGGGCAATTTTTACGGGAAATATTGGGGTAAGTGTTTCTTATCCTATATTAATTATATTTCATGATTTCATACTCATTTATATCATGAATCCGTGAATTTATGGAAGAAAAATCAAAATCTTTCAAAAACAAAAATTTACGATTTGAAGGTCCATTTGATATCGGAATTGGACAAATTTGGTATGGTTGAACTCATATCGGAACGAGTGTTCGGATTTCGCAAATCTTTTCGAGATTTGAGACGTGGATCCCACTGCCGAATATTTTAATGAAATTTGGATTTTTATCCGGAAAAGTTTTAAATTCATATGGAATTAATTCCTATGATTCATATTGAATATAGTAAATTATTTGTAAATAGATTTGAAGCTTTCAGAGTCAAATTTAAAAGGAAAAGTTGTGGTTGAATAATTGATTTGGAATTTGCAAAGAGAGGTAAGTGTCGGAGTTAACCTTGACTTGAGGGAATAGAACCCTTATATTATTTGTTATGTGAATTGTATGTGAACGACGTATAGGCGAGGTGATGAGTGTCTATACATCGTCAAATTAATTGTTTGCCTGCTTACTTGAAAAATTATAACTTATTTTTAATCATAAATTAATTATTCTAATAATTATTTCTCTCTTATTCTTTGTCAAAATATTAATTCTTGAATACCTGCATTGATTGTTACATGCTATTTGAATTATGTGTTTTAATTATTATTTGACATTTAGCATATTAAATACTAAACTGCCTATTTCCTCCGTAATTTTCATAATAAATTATTAATTGTCATTGTTTGTTTCATAATTAAATTATAATTATTGAATGCTTGTTGTCTTATGATTTTATATTAATTATTGCGTTTATTGGGAAATTTCTTCTATAAGAATTGATTGAAATGGAAATATTGGAGGATCGGGTTGTACGCCGCAACAGACTTGTTAAAAAGTTAATATTGGAGGATCGGGTTACACGCCGCAACAGACTTGTTAGAAAGTTAATATTGGAGGATCGGGTTGCACGCCGTAACAGACTTATTAAAAGTTAATATTGGGGGATCGGATTGCACGCCGCAACAGACTTATTAAAAGTTATTATTGGGGGACCGAATTGCACGCCGCAATGGACTTAATAAAAAGTCAATATTGGGGGATCGGATTGCACGCCGCAACAGACTTATTGAAAAGTCTATATATATACTTGATTGAAATAAATATATGACATACTTGATTAAAAATGAATATATTGTGAGAGCAGGTTACACGCTGCAATAAAATTGAATGTGAACATATTGTGAGAGCGGGTTGCACGCTGCAACAGAATTGGTTGAAATAATAATGGATTATGACTGATGGGTTAGTTTCAATTATTATAAATGAGTTACCTGATTTATTTATATTATTTGTTGTTATTATCAATATTGCGTATAGGTTAATGTAAGTGAACCGCCTTAGCCTCGTCACTACTTCGTCGAGGTTAGGCTCAGCACTTACCAGTACATGGGGTCGGTTGTACTGATACTACACTCTGCACTTCTTGTGCAGATTTTGGAGTTGGTCCCAGCGGCGTATCATAGACTTGCTCGGATTTTAGCTACCAGAGGAGACTTGAGGTATAACTGCATGGCGTCCGCAGTTCTGAAGTCTCCGTCTATTGTACTTTAGCTGTGTGTTTATTTTCAGACAGCTTTATTTTATTCAGACCTTTATTTGTATTTATTCTAGAAGCTTGTGACACCAATTCTGGGATGGTGTTTAGACACCATTGTTATTATGGATTATTTCAAAATTACTTCCGGATTTGCTTCCTTGTTGTTAATAAATTTAAAATTGTTTTAAAAATGGATAATGTTATTCTAACGTTGGCTTGCCTAGCAAGTGAAATGTTAGGCGCCATCACGGTCCGAAGGTGGGAATTTCGGGTCATGACAGTTGGTATCAGAGCCCTAGGTTATATAGGTCTCACGAGTCACTAGCAAGCTTAGTAGAGTCTGAAGGATCGGTACGGAGACGCCTGTACTTATCTCTCAGAGTCTATGAAGTTTAGGAACAATATCACCTCTTTCATTCCTTATCGTGCGACATTGATCTTTCTTGAAACCTACATCTCACATTCCTTTGTATCTACTCATGTATGACATTGTGCTCTTGGTATCAGTTGTGCGTTGATGGTTCCTGATGCCGCAGATGAACTACGAGGGAGCCAGAGATGCTCAAATATTGCCTCAACGTGTGATTCCGACTTAAAATACGGACGTATAAGGAGATCAGCCAGTGAATAATGTGGAGGATGCAACGTACCTTGGCATCTGGTTGATTTATGCGAGTTGTGAAGGTTAATATTGTGGACCATCGGACGAGGTGAACTATGACTTTGTGTCGAGTGGGGGATTCCACTATCAATGAATGGATTGCGAGTCATGTGTTATATCAGTTTTGGCCTGAAATGTATATATGTGGTACTGAAAGGTTCTCCCAAAATTTACATGTGTTTAAGGCCCGAGATCTTGTAGAGAATAAGGTTGGGACTTGCGGTATGTCCGCCTCCGGAATAATCTTATACTTTAGTACCAAAGGAGTTAGAGAAATAATATTAAATTTACAGAAGGCCTACTCAGCGTGGACGTCACGGTTGCGGATTTTGGGGGTGCTTCGGAGGAAGTATAGTGGTTGACGAGATTCTGGACTAAGAATTGCCTGTATGGAGCTCTACTTTTGTGATCATTGTATATAAATAAGGGTAAAGTTTAGACCAAAGAAGAATCGAAGAGTATGTTAAGAAACGGGTCAGCTCAACAGTGTTGAGTCAGCATAACAAAAGAAGAAATTGGCCTTGGGAGAGATAATTCTCCACAGGTGTCTGTGGCAAGACTATGAAGAGGGTAGACTAGCCAATACAACACCACCCACTTGGCTCAGTTCTCAGGAATACTTTTGAAAGAGTTTGTTTCCAGGACTCTCCGTAATGCATGGCGCATAGGGTTTGAACGATTGCATCAGGTCACCATGACGGTGCCATAATATGTCATCAGGTTCAATACGTTAGCCCATCATATTCCTACTTTGCTTCCTACAGCCATAGAGCGAGTCCACAAAATCATTAAAGGACTCAATTATGATCGTAAAATTTTGTATGAATCAGGAGCTACAGGCTGATATTTCATTTCCACTAGTGGTAGAAATTGCCAAGATATTAGAACGTGTTCAGGGTGAGGAAAAAGGAAACTAAGGAGACCAAGACGTCTCGAGGTTCTGGGGGATTCAGTGGATTCTACTCTGCGAGTATAAATCATTATGGCGGGGGCTCGGGCAGTCGACTAGCCCAGTTCACACATCGGATTAATCGAGGTGCTCCAGTAAGTTCTTTTAATGCACCACTGACATAAGTGTCCTACAATGGTTATTCCAGTTATCTGGCAAAGACTCAGTATGAGCAGCCAAACTCGCAAATGTGTTGTTATGAATGCGGTGATACTAGGCACATCATGAGAAAATTATCATAGACTTGGGAGAGACATATTTCATCAAAGCACTCAGGCTACGTGCCCCATTGCAGTTACTACACCACCCACACGACCAGTTAGGGGTGGAGGACAGGCGGGTAGAAGGCGTCATAGAGGTGGAGGCCCAACCGTTGATACAATTGTTTTATGGTATGACAAAGGTCGATACATCATATGGTGTCGTTATAGGCGCGACCTCGATTTAATATAAATGAATAATTTCCTTAACTTGATTTGGTTATGAGTATCGAGACGAGTCCTCCTATTGTG
>AWOL01S0002645.1:13978-27009 GCA_000715115.1 Nicotiana otophora | reverse complement strand
TCCTTATCCTATATTGATTATATTTCATGATTTCATACTCATTTATATCATGAATCCGTGAATTTATGGAAGAAAAATCAGATTTTTATAAAATCTTCCAAAAACAAAAATTTAAGATTTGAAGGTCCATTTGATATCAGAATTGGACAAATTTGGTATGGTTGAACTCGTATCGGAACGGGTATTCGGATTTTGTGAGTTTTTCTGGGATTTGAGACATGGGTCCCACTGCCGAATATTTTAATGAATTTCGAATTTTTATCCGAAAAATTTGTAAATTCATATGAAATTAATTCTTATAATTCGTATTGAATATATTGAATTGTTTGTGAATAGATTTGAAGCTTTCGGAGGCAAATTTAAAAGAAAAAGTTGTGGTTGAATAATTGATTTGGAATTTACAAAGCGAGGTAAGTGTCGGGATTAGCCTTGACTTGAGGGAATAGAACCCTTAAATTATTTGTTATGTGAATTGCATGTGAACGACGTATAGGCGAGGTGACGAGTGTCTATACATCGTCAAATTAATTGTTTGCCTGCTTACTTGAAAAATCATAATATATTTTTAATCATAAATTAATTATTCTAATAATTGTTTCTCTCTTATTCTTTGTCAAAATATTAATTCTTGAATTTCTGCATTGATTGTTACATGCTATTTGAATTGTGTGTTTTAATTGTTATTTGACATTTAGCATATTAAATACTTAACTGCCTATTTCCTCCCTGATTTTCATAATAAATTGTTAATTTTCATTGTTTGTTTCATAATTAAATTATAATCATTGTATGCTTGTTGTCTTATGATTTTATATTAATTATTGCATTTATTGGGGAATTTCTTCTATAAGAATTGATTAAAATGGAAATATTGGAGGATCGGGTTGCACGCCGCAACAGACTTGTTAAAAAGTTAATATTGGAAGATCGGGTTGCACGCCGCAACAGACTTGTTAAAAAGTTAATATTGGAGGATCGGGTTGCACCTCACAACAAACTTATTAAAAGTTAATATGAGGGGATCAGATTGCACGCCGCAACAGACTTATTAAAAGTCAATATTGGGGGATTGGATTGCATGCCGCAATGGACTTAATGAAAAGTCAATATTGGGGGATCGGATTGCACGCCGCAACAGACTTATTTAAAAGTCTATATATATACTTGATTGAAATAAATATATGACAGACTTGATTAAAAATGGATATATTGTGAGAGCGGGTTGCACGCTGCAGCAGAATTGAATGTGAATATATTATGAGAGTGGGTTGCACGCTGCAACAGAATTGGTTGAAATAATAATGGATTATGACTGCTGAGTTGGCTTCAATTATTATAAATGAGTTACCTGATTTATTTCTATTATTTGTTGTTGTTATTAATATTGCGTACAGGTTAATGTAAGTGAACCGCCTTAGCCTCGTCACTACTTCGTCGAGGTTAGGCTCAGCACTTACCAGTACATGGGGTCGGTTGTACTGATACTACACTCTGCACTTCTTGTGCAGATTTTGGAGTTGGTCCCAGCGGCGTATCATAGACGTGCTCGGATTTCAGCTACCAGAGGAGACTTGAGGTATAACTGCATGGCGTCCGCAGTTTTGAAGTCCCCGTCTATTGTACTTTAGCTGTGTGTTTATTTCTAAACAACTTTATTTTATTCAGACCTTTATTTGTATTTATTCTAGAAGCTCGTGCACTTGTGACACCAATTCTGGGATGGTATTTAGACACCGTTGTTATTATGGATTATTTCAAAATTACTTCCGTATTTGCTTCCTTGTTGTTAATAAATATAAAATTATTTTAAAAATGAATAATGTTATTCTAACGTTGGCTTGCCTAGCAAGTGAAATATTAGGTGCCATCACGGTTCGAAGGTGGGAATTTCGGGTCGTGACAAATGCTTAATATTTTGTGGCTCCGTGAATACTTGTAATTGTTTGTGAATTGGAATGGAACCGTCCTTAGTGAGTCATGTGCCATGTGTGGTAAGAAATTATATAGTCTGTGTCATTGCATTAGAGTCTAGAACTTGCCCGGGATGTGAGTTGAAGCGAAATTTTTAGTTTTGCTCGGTTTAAAAAATGATTTTAAGCTTTCTTTGATTTATTTGAGCTTAATGCTTACCACAATAAAAATTATCCCTAGGTAATCCTTTTGAGCCTATAAACTTTTATTTGGCAACCACATTACAAGCCTATACCCCTTTGTTCTTAATTATCATTGTTTTGATTATTTTTACCTCTTAAAGCACTTTAATTGTAAAATGAGGGCTGGAACCAATGAAAGAAAGAAATGTGCACTTGTATTGTAAGGAATATACCACTAGTAGGAAGAGCAGAAAAACAAATATGTAGCAAAGGAAAATAAGCATATCTTGTCCTTGCTAGTGTGTATGAATTAATGTAGTGCTTAAAGAAAGAGAAAATATTTTGGGGGTGATAATGTTTGTGAAATTGAAGTGGGTTGAAGAATTTGCGCTTAAAGTTTATTATGTGATGTGTTAAAGTGCTTTGGAGGATGAACCACTAATCCTAAATATATCTTACCCTTCCCTTAGCCCACATTTCAACCATGAAAAAGTCCTACTTGATTTTAGATCGAGCAAGCCTACATTAGTAGAGATTTACATAATGGGAAAGCCTATGGTACTTTGTGCATGCATGTGACTTCTTTGTGAGAGTGGAAACTTTCTTTCATTTATCAGAGTCCTTAAAATATATTTGAGCATTTGATTCAAGTGTGTGGATTCAACTTACTCTCTTGTTCTTGTTGTGAGGGCACATGATTTTGCAAAGGATAGGTGAAGTTATTAGATTTCTCTATGATGTAAGTGTTCAAGCCATGAATACATTATGATATTGAGTCGGTTTGTGAGGTCAAAATAGTTATAAATATGTTGTCTTTTTGTTGAATAAATTTTTGAAGTATGGCATAAAGTAAAGGGAAGGTTGAAGGCATATGCTAAAGTTTAATTGTTGGTATCAACCATAGTCATAGGTATGGTGTGCTTCAGATATGCAAAACAAATAATAAAAGTGCTCTAAGAATTGGTAGTTGACTCGAGGACGAGCAACGTTTAAGTGTGGCAATGCTATACTTTTAACACATTACTTGCCTTATATTTTGTTAGTTTAGTGAGTTATTGTACAATCATTGCGCTAAATTGAATTGTTTTATGTGTAGGAACATCAGAATGAATCATCGAATGAAAGTTGCACAAAACGTAGACAAGAAACGCAAGAAAAGAGCCAAAAACATCAAGTACCCAAATTATGCTACAAACCAGGCTTTGCGAGGTTTATTGCCAGGTTGACCGCGCTATAGACCAGGCTTTGCGAGGTCTATAGCCTAGTCGACCGCACTATAGACCAAGCTTCGCGAGGTCTATAGCCAGATCGACCGCGCCACAGACGAGTCTTCGCGAGGTTTATAGCACGGTAATTAAAAGTCGCGGGTTAAAAGATCCAAACCCGAATTTGGACCGGGGGATTAAAATAAATACTCCCAAACGAGTTATTCTAGGGTTGGACGCAATTTTGGAGAAGAAAAAGGCTTCCAAGCACATGAGGGGTCGTTTTTAGGGCAGATTCAACCAAATGGGGAATTTTTGGAGATGAGATTTCGATCTAAGGAGACAAGAACACACCAGGAGCAAGGCAAAGATTTCTTCTGTGAGTTTTTTACTTCCTTCTTCCTATTTTCATTATTGGTTATGAATTCTAGTACTGTAATTTTGCATATTATTATGAATAGATAATTTGTTATCTAGAGTTTTGATAGAACGTTTTGTAGGATAAATTCTTATTATGTTTTTATATAATTGAGCTGTTGGACTTCTTTACTTATTCAACTACGTGTTTATTATTGTTGATTGAATGACCATCAATTAACTGTGCCTATTTAGTGTGTATATTGCGAGAGAAAGAGTGCACATTTAGGTAGTTGTTGAACAACATCACTCCTAACGTATGTGAGAGATCAATACAGAGGGTTTAAAGGTGGGATTAGAGATAACGAAACATTGGTGCGATCGTAGTAAGCAGTGAATTAGTGTCAGCTAGCATAATTTGAGAGAATACGTCTAGTAAATTGTGGTAGTTGCTCGAGAGAGAGAATTACGACACCCGAAGTACTTACGATCGGTAGAGAATACTTAGGTGAAATTATAAAAAAATATAGCGGGAAGGATTCCGACAATTGAAAAAATCACAACTCTAGACCTCCTTAGTCTTGTCTCAAATTTCATCCTTGTTAGTTGATAATTTTACTGCTTTATAATAGTTGTTAGTTAATTAGTTAGAAATAAGCATTATAATCTTTATAATTAGGAAATTGTTTGGACTTGTGTTTCTTAGAAATATTGAACAACTATAGCTAAGCCTTAGTTCTCTGTGGGATTCGACTCCGGACTTGTAAACCGGATTATATTTGCAACAACCGCTTAGTCCTTTTTATAAGGCATAGTTGGGCATGATCAAATGTCACCAAAGGTCTCCTTACGCCAATTGGAGACATTAATTGTGAACCTATGTGTGTCTTCTAAAAGATTAGAATTAAGCCAGTTGTTGCGCACCAAATTAACAAAGTCAGGATGCGTGCACCAAATATTTTCCATCTAAAAGGTTTATGAAGTGGTTCATAGGAAAATGAGTTAAGGTTTAAGAGTAGAGGTTTATGATCAGAATAGGTTTTGGGTAGGTGCGTCACTGTAGCGTTAGGAAATAAGTTAGGCCATTCTTCGTTTGCAAAAAAGCTATCAAGTCTTTCCATAATTAAACCATTTAGTCTTTTCCTATGATTTGACCAAGTAAATTTGCTATCTTTATAACCTAAGTCCATCAACCTACAGTTAATGTAGTTCCAAATCCTAGATGTTCTAAAAATGCTTACTGTTTTGCCTCCAAATTTTTCAGATGACATGGTAATATCATTAAAATCATCTCCTACTAACCAAGCCCTTTTATAACTTTTGGAGATATTGATCAGATTTTTCCACATAATATCTCTTGCATGTATATGTGTACTAGTATAAATAGTGCTTAATAACCAAGGAAATCGAAAAGGGAGTACCTCTATCATTGCATGTATCTCCTGACCCCTCCGAGTGAAATTGTTAACAGTGACCAAATTGTGATCATATAGTATGGCCATGCCCCCAGATTGACCTTCAGCAGGAACCTCGATCATTTCAGTGAAATTAAAGTCATTAAGGAGTGAACCATGTACCCTCATCCTAGTTTCAACGAGAACAACTAGGCAAGGCCTATGTGTATCAACAAGATCCCTAAAGTTACGACCAAAATCGTCATTATTGGCACCACGAACATTCTAAAAGATGATTCTAGTGGATCTCATCATCCTTGTTTTGTGGTTTAGGTTGACATTCATCTCATCCTCCTCCAAGTTGGAGTTGGGGGTCCTCCTTTGGCATGGGACCAATATTACTGCATGGGTACCTACAGTTGGGTCCCAAGGTGGCCTTATGTCTTCTGAGCATTTGAACATTGAGTGAGGGCAGTTGGAAGATGAATTTCTTGCTCAGCATCTCCTTGAATAGTAACACTTTTGCCTCGTTTAGGTTTGCAAATTCCACACTCGACACCATATTTAGAGAATTCATTTCTTCCTCCTCTTCTGGGTGATTTCCTACTAGTTCTTGAGTGTTGGGAGGGAAATTGTTTCCCGTTTGCATTGGGTTGTTGTTCTGGGCATTTGCATGTCCTGTCGTTTCATGCATGTCTCATGGAATGGAGATGGGATTGATTTGGGAGATTTCCTCCTGCAGGAAGAATGGCAGGTCCAATGGAAGGTTTAGTGGAACTTGAGGGTTTGCATGGGAAGGAAGATTCCATTGGTGTTGCATGGCTTGGATTAGGTTTTGGTTCATGGTTGGGGCCAGTGGTTGAAGCACATTGTTGATCCACATTTGGTTCATATAGTTGTTCATGGCTAATCTCATCCCCTCCGAGATCAGTTGGGCAAGGTAAGGGGTGCTCTGGATGATTAGAACCGTATCTTGACCGTTGATGTCCATGTTGAAGGAGATTGCATGGCCCATCAACCCTGCTTCTAACCAAGAGAGTGGTTGATAATTCTGAGGAAGCGGGGGGGGGGGGGGGGGGGGGGGGGGGTAATACACTGTTGGATTCGGAAGTTGAGGAGGTAGTGGGGGAAGATTGTTCATTGTTGGTTGATGGTGGTAACGAATGATTTGGAGTAGTCTGTTCCTTCTCCTTGATGAAAATGGGAGCCTTGGCATTATTAAAAGTAAAAAGGGTTATATCCTCTTTTTTTTAGTTAAGTGGGATTGATGATGATCGATTCCCTAGGTGACTTTATAATGGAAGTTTCTTTTTGCATTGGGGCAGGGAAAGAGTAAGGGCATTAGCAAGATCTTTAGGAGATTCTATTTGTGACACTTAGTCATGTAGGATGTCCATTTGGCATTCTTCAGATTTCTCATTTGCCATGGGAATTAGAGATGCTTTGGAATTAACGGAAGGTTTTGTAGTAATACTGTGGTCGTTAATAGTAAAAATGGTGGTTGGAATTTGTGTTATATCCATAATGTCAGGATTAATATCTAAACTATTGCAAGAGTGTTGGTTAAGAAAAAGATTTTGATTATTAGGATTTTTAGCTAATGATTGTAAGCTAGGTGTAGTAGAATGCATGCTTTTGGCCACGTGTATATCTTGGTCTTGGTAGGTGTAATGCATAGTATACATGCATTGGTTAGAGGAAAAACCATCCGGTTTAGTGGAATTAATCTCTCCTAAAACCTTGTGGTGATTCATTAAGCTGGAAAATTGGTTACTCAACACAGGTGGTTTAGAGCGGTGCATTAGTGGATAAAACTTTTCTTTTATCTTTTCCAGATTGAACATGCGTAATTTTTTTCCACATAATTTAGTTTTTGACTATTTAGATACTTACCTGTTTCAGCATCATAAATTCTGACATTGATACCTAGGACTGATTCATCATTAATGGATGTTGTTGGTGGGCGTGTGTTCTTATTTTTTGTCTTAGCAAAAGAGACTGTTTTCCGGTCTTCTTCCATTGGCTCTTGCTTCTATTCCTTAACTTGACTGGTTGCATTAACTGGGGCTTTAGCAATTGGTTCTTTAGTGTAGTAGTGACACTGTAGGGTAACATTGCCTAATCTTCCACAACTTTTGCACAAAAAATTTTCTCCCTCATAACAGATATCCTGCTTATGAGTTCCAATAAAAATAAAAGGTTTCACTGGTTTGTCCATGGGGATCTCCACACATAACCTCGCATATCGCCCCCTTAAGGTAACAGACGTGCAAGCATCAACCTTTAACAACCTTCCTATGATATTACCAATCCTTTGTAGGATTATGCCGTCGTAAAATTCAGTAAGTAGCTGGGGAAGACGGACCCATATAGCTGTGAAGAGAGGCTTTGCCTCTGAGGCTACGAAGTTAGCTTCCCATTTTTAAACTGACAGAAAATGTCCATTAATGAACCAAGGACCTTGATGCAGAGCTTTTATATGTTCTTCTTTAGAGAATTTTACAATGTAATAGTCGGCACCAAGGTCAATTAATGGAAAATTTTCAGATATTTTCCACATGACTTGGATTTTTCTCTTTAGGTAGTGATGAAGAATGCGTGTACGACCCAAGAGTTTAATGATGATTGAATGTTTCCAAGGGTGATAGATGCGTCGGAGGTCATCTGTGTTATTCCCGTCAATATTGCTGTATTTGTAAATAATAATAATTTTACGAAATATAAATTATCGTAATGAAACAGTAAATTGTATTCGAGTCCACTGAATTCACAGTGTTTCCTTAAGGAATTTAATCCCCTCCTAGTACCCAAGGTTATGGATTATTTCCTCCCAGGATAGAACGAATCACACACTGGTGTAGCGGTACTTCGAACCCCAGTGTTTCAGTGAACACAAAGTTCGGTAGCAAATTACACTTACAGTTGCTTTGATTGAAGTTAAAACAATGCAGAACAAAGGAGCAGAAACTCAAAAAATCGTATGGAAATGCTGAGAGGAAGGAGTGCAATGTATAGCCAACGTTTGGGTGAACGACCCTCCACCCTCCATGGTGGAGCATGCACTTGCTTGTTTGTGGAGCAAGCACTTGGCCATGATGGGAAGGCGGCTGTTATTGCAGTTTCATGAACATGTCAATAATCTTATGTTAATATTTACTATTAACAAATAAATTTGGTCCAAAAAATTAATCAATCAATCATTTGACCAAATCCGAAGCCGAGCGAGCGACGACGACGGCGCGAGGCTTGCTTTCTTCTTAACTCTTTAAAAGCTACAAGAAGAGCAATTATATATATACCCACCAAAACTCTTTTCTTCTTTCAATATATGGGACAATGTCTCAATGTCAAGAGGGGGAAACTTAAAATTTTACTCAAAAATTTCATTTTCCCTCCATTTTCCATTCACCCTCGTTTTAAGACTATTTTCTTAAATAACAAAAACCTCAAAATAGGCTAACACAGTAGCCTTCTTTTAATGGTACGCATGCTACATATAGCTGGTATTGACGATTCCGCTTCTTGATACATAAGCAATGGGGAAGTCCTCTCAGGCTGCAATGCTATGTGGTTAGAGTGGGGGTCCGTTAGAAGTATGTCTCTAAACGAGGGAGCTAAGGTCATCTAGGGGTGTTGGATTGTGATCGTATGACAGATTCTTGTTCATCTTAGCATTGGTTGAAATATCTGGTGGCTTGGGTGGAATTGCGGTAGTTTGGTTGATGGAGTTGGTGGGTGTTGTCATCTACCTTCTAGAGAGAGTTTTTGCACTAATTGGGACAAATCGGTGTAAAATCTCTATTTGGTTTGAATGGAAAAGTGAATATTTAATATCTCTACTAACGAAGATATCGATCAAACTCTTTCCATTAAAGCTTATCGGATGAAAAAAGATCACTTAATAATTTGATATTTATAGGTCAGAAAACATTGATTACATTATTTTATTCTGACCAATCATTTAGATATTCCTCCGTTTCAATCTACATGAGTTAGTTTGATTCAATACAAAATTTAAAAAGATTTTCTTTTTTGATATTTGTGATCCTAAAAGCTTAAGGGTTTATTTGGTAGGGTGTATAAGAATAATGCGGAATAAGGTGTATTAGTAATGCATGGATTAGTAATGCATGGGTTATTAATGCAAGCATTAGTTATGAAGATATTATTTCTTATCTACTGTTTGGTGTGATGTATGAAATTATAATGTATTGCATAATTTTTAAGAAAAATAGTTGTTTACAAAAATGCCCTCCATATTCTCAAGCTTTATGGGACTTTAAGGATAATTTTATCTTTAACAAACCTAATGCATGCATTAGTAGCCTTGGTATTACTAATGCCATGATTTTCTATGCATTACTTATACATAGGATAATACCTAGTATGATGTATAACTAATACTTGGTTAAAAAAATGTACCAAACAAAGTATTAGTAATGCATAGAGTTAATGCTTGCATTATTTTTTCTAATACCTCCTACCAAACCATCCCTAAGGGGTTTGCAGGGCCATGACAGTGTGGATATAAAAAGTTTCTCAATAAAAATAAAATGAATAAATAAAAAGTTTAAAGCTAAATTATTTCTAAATATAAAAATATATTATTCTTTTTGCAATGACCCAATAAATAAATGTGTCATATAAATTGAAACGAATAATATTCAGTAGGGTATATTTTAGATCCGCATTATATTGCATTCCAATCTGTCCACCACGTTTATCATATATCTTTCACGTTTTGTGACATGACATATTTACCGAGATCTCACTAATTTTACGTACATAATTTCTCTTTTACAAGTTTGTTAGTCTATTCATGAAGTTTATTTTCGAATTAAAATGTGACTATTTTAGAATTACATTTCTAACGACTAAATACTAATAAGTGGTCCAAAAATGGCATTCCACCCAAATTTTACCTCACCTCATCCGAACTTATGGTATTCACTAATTTGATCGAATAAAAAGGTTAAAACTCAATGATCAACCTGGATTCATAGATTAAGGGGTCGTTTGGTTCACTTATTAGTTGCACATGAAATATACTGCAAGAATTGTTTATGTATTGATTAATAATAATTGTTATGTGATGATTAACAATAAAGAGATTGTCATACGTTGTAATGACCCGGCTTGTCGTTTTAAGAATTTACACTCCGTTTAGTGACTTAAGGTCTCGAGCAGCCTCGCAATATGTATTATGACCCGCATGTGTGGTTGATCTTGATTTACAGATGATTCAGAGTGATTTGGGACACTTAGTCCTTAAGACGGAAGCTTAAGTCTTAGGATTTTGACCGTAGTCGGAACTGTGTGAAGACGACTCCGAAATGGAGTTCTGTTGGTTCCGTTAGCTCCGTTGGGTAATTTTGGACTTAGGAGCATGTCCGGACTGTGAATTTGAGGTCTGTAGCCAATTTGGGCTTGAAATGGCGAAGGTCGAATTTTTGCAGAATTGGACCGGAAGTGAACTTTTTAATATCGGGGTCGGAATCTGATTTCAGAAGTTAGAGTAGGTCCATAATGTTAATTATGACTTGTGTGCAAAATTTGAAGTCATTCCGGATTGATTTGATGTGTTTCGGCACAAGTTATAGAATTTGAAAGTTCAAAGTTCATAGATTTTGAATTGGGGTATGACTCGTGGTTTTCGAGTTGTTTGAGGTGATGTGAAAGTTCAACTAAGTTCGTATGATATTTTGGGACTTGATGGTATGTTTAGTTGAGGTCCCGGGGGGCTCGGGTGAGTTCCGGGATGGTTTCAGATCATTTCTCCTTGTTTTGCAACTGCTGAAACTGATATCTGGTATTGTTCTTCGCGAAGGGTCTCACGCGTTCGCGAAGAAGGATTTTGGACGGCTGGGATTTGCGCATCGCGAACGCGATGCAGAATCCGCGAATGCGAAGAGGGAGATAAGGAAAGCTTACGCGAACGCGAGTGGGCAGATGCGAACGCGAAGAGGAAAGGGAGTTGGGGGCCTGCCTCGCGTTAAGCCTTCGCGAATGCGACTCGTGTCTCGCGAACGCGAAGGGCAGAGATAGAAAGGCATCGCGAACGCGATAAGGATATCGCGAACGCGAAGAGGGAATCTGGGCAGCATATTTTTGTTCTTCGCGAATGCGAAGCTATGGTCGCGAACGCGAAGAAGGCCTATCTGGGCAGAATTAAAAGTCCCAAAAACGGGGGTTTGAGTTCATAACTCAAAATCAAATTTGAAGCTCGGTAAAAGGCGATTTTTGGAGGGATTCTTGCGTGGGTGTTTGGGGTAAGTAATTCTTATCCAGTTTTGATTAATTTCTATGATTATGCTTTTGAGTCCATCATTTAATTCGGATTTTAATGGAGGAAAATCAAGATTTTTGTAAAATCTTCCAAAAATAAAAGTTTAAGATTTGGAGGTCGAGTTGTTATTGGAATTCAATAAACTTAGTATGGTTGAACTCGTATCAGAATGGGTGTTCGTATTTTATGAAAATTATGTCGGATTCCGAGGGGCGGGCCCCCCGTTGACTTTTGTTGACTTTTTGGAATAAATTTTTAAGTCGACGTATTATTATCCGAAATTATTTTCGATGAATTTTTAATGGAGTTATACAATTAATTNAAAATTATGTCGGGTTCCGATAGGCGGGTCCCGCGTTGACTTTTGTTGACTTTTTGGAATAAATTTTTAAGTCGACGTATTATTATCCGGAATTATTTTCAACGAATTTTAATGGAGTTATACAATTAATTTGGATAGATTTGAGCTGTTTGGAGATCAATTCAAGCAAGAAGGCTATTTTGAAATATCGGCCTAACTTCAAAAAGGTAAGTGTCTTACTTAACCTCGAGTGGGGGAATTTTCCCTTAGGCATTGAGTCTTTTGTGCAATTTGTGTAATTGAAAACCATGTACGCGAGGTGACGAGTACGTACTTAGTTTATATGTGCAAATTTTATTGAGTTAAAGTCTTGAGCATATTGTGTAGTAAATTGGATAATTGTTGGCATATATTTAATCATCTACTTGTCGTGCCTAAATCCTTGTTGTTGACTCTGTTGTTATATGACAATGTGATGTGATTATTATTTGATTATTTATAAAATTTCGTGAATTTGCTAGTTTGATAATTATTAGAATTTAATTTCATTTTGGATTTTTCCCTCTGCAAATAATTAATTAAATGAGCTTAGGAAGAGATGTTTATATAATTATTCAAAATTTGATATTTTATGAAGACTTTGATTTATGTTGAATAAATTTTATCTCTATTGATTGTTTTGGGGTGTTGTACATATTGTGTGGAGCATTTGGCTATTTGCTGTGAAATTAATTGACTTGGTTGTAGCTTTGGAACTTGATTATGGTCAATGGCAAATTTTGATATGAATTGTTGTATTGTGTTATGGATTAAACACTCTCCTTGACGTTATTTATGCTTCCTACCTTGCTTGTTAATGATATACATGTGCTTAATGAGGAAGAGTGTAAAGCACGAAGGGTGATGCCGTGCCATTTGAATTATATTATCATGTGAGGGAGAGTGTAAAGCACGAAGGGTGATGCCGTGTCATTGAGAGTGTAAAGAACGAAGGGCGATGCCGTGCCATTTCATTTATATTATCATGTGAGGATGAGAGTAAAAGCACGAAGGGTGATGCCGTACCATTTTATTTATATTATCAGGTGAGGATGAGAGTAAAAGTACGAAGAGTGATGTCGTGCAATTATTTTTATATTATCATATACTCATAGAACGAAGAGTGTTTTCGTGCAGGAGAGGACGAGAGACATACATTATATTGTGATATTGTTTGTTGTGTATGCATTCATGCCTTTACCTTGAGATATTATTCTGTACCTATGTTTTCTATGTGACTTGTAGTCGTTGTTGCTTCCTGTATGCCTCTACTTTATTCTTTTTATTGTTATTGGCACTTCTCCCACTTAGTTGGTACTGTTGTATGTATGTACTGTGAGAAAGATATAAATGCAC
>AWOL01S0002645.1:0-13297 GCA_000715115.1 Nicotiana otophora | reverse complement strand
GTGGCTATTGTCAGGGACGATATGTGATAATGTGGGGTTGTGGTGTTGATGATTTTTATGTGATGTTGTGATTTTTCTTGTGTTTATTTTTATGCCTTGTGCATTTGGTCTTGTTGATAGTACATTGATAACGATCTGTTTTATGTTGAAATTGAGAACATGTGGCTATTGCCAGGCGGATTATAAATTGAAATATGAGCACGAGATACCGTGAGTAAATAATGATGATATTTGGCACGTGAATTATCCATGCAGTTATGATATGAAATGTGGGCACGAGGTGTTGTGCTGAAATGGTAATGAAATTTTGGCACGTGAATTGTCCGTGCAGTTGTAAGATGAAATGAGGGCACGAGGTGCCAGAAAAATATGATGATTTAATTATGGGCACGAGGTGCCGTGAAAATGTGAAAATTGGCTGAGACCCGTATTTACGAAAAATATGAAAATGGGCTGAGACCTGTATTTTTATGATTATGAAATGAGGTGTCACATGGTGATTTTTGAATTGAAAGAATTATATTCAAAATATTTATTTGAGGAAATTATATTTGAAAAGATTTATTGAAAGAATTATATTTGAAAAATAATTATTTGAGAAAAATTATATTTAAAAGAGAGTTACCTGGAAGAATTATATATGAAAGACATTTATTTGAAGGACTTGATTTAATTGGGTGTAATTGTGTTTATTAATTGTTGAGTGATATTAATGGTACTTGTTGTCTGTTGTGCATATAACTGATTATTTTATCCTGCCCTTATTATTATTTGTTTCCTATTATTTTGTATATTATATTGCACAAGTTATTAGACTAGTGAGTGTCTTGACTGTACCTCGTCTCTACTCCATTGAGGTTAGTCTTGATACTTACTGGGTACCGACCGTGGTATACTCATACTACGCTTCTGCACATTTTTGTGCAGAGCCAGGTATTGGAGATATCGGACTTGAGCAGAGTTAAAGAGGGATCGTAAGGATTCAAGATAGAGCTGCTTGGTCGTCGTAGTCCCTTGGAGTCTTTTCATTTCATTGTACTGTTAATTTGTAATCAAACAGTATTGTATATTCGGTCCTCGTGATCATTCCATGTATTCAGTTAGAGTTTGTGACTCAGTACTACCAGTCTTGGGAGGTTGTATATTGTAATTATTTTCGCTGTTAGATTCAAAAAAAAAATAGCTTCAAAAGGTAATTAAAATCGGCTTACCTAGTCTTAGAAACTAGGTACCATCACGACGCCTGTGGTGGAATTTTGGATCGTGACATACGCGAATTATTTATTTTAAAAGGACACTTTTGTCTTTAATTAGTTTAATATCCACATTGCTAATCAATGTATTCTTTTTTCATATTTCAATCTACCCCTACCCTGGGGTAGAGAGGCTGTTTCCAAATGACCCTCGGCATCCTTCCCTCCAAGAACTCCCCACCTTGCTCTTGGGGTGACTCGAACTCACAACCTCTTGGTTGGAAGTGGAGGGTGCTTACCATCAGAGCAACCCACCTTGATTCTAACATAACTTAATGCCAGTAATATTTAATACCGCCAGTCAAATATTGTATTAGGTATTCGTTGATTTTTTGAGGAAAAAAAACACCAATATGGTCTTGAAAGCTATAGCAGAAGCTACTCCAAGTGACAAACCTAATGAAATTCCTAATATTTCTCCTATTTCTTTAATTGAAATTCCAAATGACAAAGTTTTAAGACATTATATATCTTTGTCTTTTATCTTGGTGCCTTCTAAAGGTTCTATGTTTATTCATAATGTTTGATGGTTCTTAGCTGGACTCCTCTAAAAGATATCTTTGACATGTTTCTTGAAATAGTACCACCTTGAACTGTATCATTAGACACGTGCAAAGTTCAGATGGGGACATTAATACGTAATAAGCAAACAAAATATATAAAATAACTACATAACTTTATTATATACTAGTAGCCATTATTGAATTAGCATCATCTCTACTTCTTCGTTGAAGTAATTGTGTCCAAATACCCTATTTATACAAAATCCTAAGTCAATGTTAACATAGAATATACAGTCAAACATCTCTATAACACTCTTATTTGTTCCGAATTTTTAGTTGTTATAGCGAAATATTGTTATAAAAAATATATATTATAACATATATAACATGAAAATTGATTTCATAAAAACTTAGCTGAATGAATATTATATAGCGATGTTGTTACATAAGGGTATGACTGTACCATTATTATTTCATGTAATAGTGAATTTTATCCATTATAACATTAAAGTCGCATCAAAAGGAAGAAAAACTTACTCCATAGGCGGATTCAAGTAGAACACTTGAGCCAATATCGGCTGGGGAAGGGTCAGCAGCTGCAGTTAAAGGAACCAAAAGTTCATACAGGTTAAAATTTAAAAAAAATAAAAAAAATTTCGAAGTGTCTTATGAATTTGATGAGATTTATACGTACTTGATTGGCCGACGCAAAATTTCTTCAAAATCTTAGAATAGGAGTCACATTTTCCCGTACTGATAGATTCTTTGCACTGCATGGATTTATAAGGAGAATAGAGTGAATTCATGAGAAATATTGTAAAAGGAGCAATTGCAGGAATATTCTAATACCAAGAATTTACTAAAGCACTTTATTGTAGTAATACCCAACAACAACAAACAACAACAAATCTACTGAAGTTCAGTGGGTTCCAGAGGATAATGTATACGCAGACCTTACCCCTACCCGTAGGAGGTAGACATGTTGTTTCCGATAGACCCTCGAGATAGGAAGATAAGAGAACAATAGAAACAAGTAATAACAATAACAAAGACCAGAAAGATAATATCAGCAATCTAAGAACTAGAAAAATAGATGAGAGAAAGCAATACTAGTAATCTCCATTATAGTAATTCCCAGAAAAGAAAAATAAATTGATATACGTACATCATTGCATAAGTCTATCAATTCATCACATGGCACAGTATGATTTTGGGCCTTCCTAGGAGTGGTTGCACAAGTGGTTTGAGAATTTCTTGAAGTATTATCAACTTTGCTCGCAGGTGCAACAGAATTTGCAGATGCATTGTGTTGGGGTTTCACTTGATCACTTAAATTGGGAGGAATATTAATATTAATAGCAGGTATAATAACTTGAGTAACTTTTTCTGTTTTATCTCTCTCATTTTGAGCAGGTTTTTGTTCAGTAGTTTGTCTAGGAAATAGAGCACCAATGGTTTTGAAAGCTATTGCTGAAGCTGCTCCAAATGACAAACCTAATAAACAAAACAAAGCATACATATAAGCAAGAATCTTGACTTTGCAGCAAACAATTTATATCTACTGAGGCGCACAACAAACAAATTGAACAATAACAGGTGAAGTGGATCGGATTCTTAATCAGTTTAATGTCAATACAGTCAGACCTCTCTATATCGCTATTAAAAGAATGAAATCTACGAAACAAACTACAATTACAAAGTTCTTATATCAATCTTGAAAGAATTTATTTTTCTTGCTAGGTAACTTTAAAATGTTTGTGTTAAAATATAAATCTTTATACGTTTAGTTATGAGTTTATTAATAGTGTATTAGCCTTTTTCAATATTTAACTAGTGAAATATGCATATCTTTTAAGATTTTAAATTTGAATAATTTTTTTAATTAAAAGATTAAAAAAAATTAATTTTTGGATAATTTTTATCTATAGCAGCCAAAACATATTTAAACGTCAAATGTTGTTATAGGTGTATAATAGTCATTCAATATAAAAGCCAAAACATATCAGAACAAACGAGGTTGTTATAGAGAGGATTGACTGTATATATCAAAATATGCATGCGTTACTTCACATATTGAACAAGGCCGCTATATGTAAATTGTTATGGAACTTGTGCAAAAAGAAGGATAAGTTGTGGGTACATTACAGAGGCGATGCAATGTATTTTATGTGTAACCCAATATTTTTGATGCAAAGCATAATTTTATGTGTAAAACTTTACTAATTAATATATGAAATATAAGTATGAACTCATAACTTTCAAAATACAATGAGTTCAATACTAAGAACCTTAAAATTTTATGAGGGTTCATGTCACGACCCAAAATCTCACCACAGGCGTCGTGATGGCACCTAGTCTTAGGGACTAGGTAAGCCTAACATTAATTGAAACAACATTATTTAAATAACATCTAACAATTTGAAATAGAAATATCTTAAAACTTTACAATTCCCCAAAACCCGGTAGTACAAGTCATAAGCTTTACAGAGTGTTTGCTAGCAAACTTCTAAATATAACTGTCCAGAAATAAGAATAAACAGTGCAAAATGAAAACTTGAAGGTGACTCTGAAGCCTGTGAACGCAGCAGCAGGTTTACCTTGAGTCTCCACAGCAACGACCCGCACAGCTACTAACGAACAATACCTGGATCTGCACAAAAATGTACAGAAGTGTAGAATGAGCACACCACAGCGGTGCCCAGTAAGTATCAAGACTAACCTCAGTGGAGTAGTGACGAGGTACAGTCAAGACACTCACTAGTCAAATAACCTGTGTCATACTAAAATAATCGAGAACAAATAGCAGTGATATAAATAATAAGGCAGTAAGAACACCACAATTATTGCTCCGACAAATAAGAAAGAACACAAGTACAACCAATTAAACAAGTCTTTCACATAAGAAATCTTCAAATAAAATACCCTCCAAATATATATTTCCTTCAAATAAGTATCCTTCGAATATAAAACTCTTTCAAATAAATATCTTTAAAAATATAATTCTTCAATTTAAAAGTCACTTGTGACATCTCATTTCATAATCATCAAATACGGGTCTCAACCAACCTTTATATTTCCACGGCACCTCATGCCCACATTTCTATCACAACTGCACGGATTACTCACGTGCCAATAATATCAATGTATATAAGATCCACATTATCAATTTATTCCCAATAAGGTAAGTTTAAATTTTTTTAAATCAAGTAGGAAATCAACAAAAGAATAAAATTATTTTAAAAATTATTTGGGCGGAGAAAACGATATTTCAATTAAAATAAAACATCCGATGACTACTTGGATGTAAAATTTATTAAACTAAAGCATAATAGCAATTTCTTTTATTCGAAACAACTCAATTCTCGAAAGTCAGTAAAAACCATAAACATAAAACTGCAGAGTCTTGTACAAAGAGCCAAAGACAACACAATACAACAAGGAATACAAAACACATAATAAAATTAAATAATACATTACGGAATAATACAAGAATTTACATATCACGGAAAAGAAAATAACCAAAGGCAAGTACATCCATAAATAAATATCAACAAAAAGGCACTCCCAAAGTACCGTCTCGTAATCCCAAAAGTAAATATGCAAGACAGGGGAGGAGGGGGAGGGGGGATCTCCCAAGGTACTACCTCGTAGTCCCAAAAGTAAATATGCAAGACAGGAAGAATCTCCCGAGGTACCGCCTAGTAGTCCCAAAAGTAAATATGCAAGACATGGGGATCTCCCGAAATATCGTTCCGTAGTCCCAAAGTAAATATGCAGGGTAGGGGGATCTACCGGAATACCGTTCCGTAATCCCAAAGTAAATATGATTTCAACAACTGCACATCAAGTGCTCACACATCACAAATGGCTCATCAAGTGCTCAAATATTATAACATATCACAAATTGCACATCGAGTGCTCAAATATTTCAACATATCACAAATTGCACATCGAGTGCTCAAATATTTCAACTTGCCACAGAAATCAACTAAACATCATTTTCCACAATAAGGAGCCCATGGCTCGATCATAATGTGCACAAAATCTTAACAAAATATATTTCACACAAATTCAAGGTGGCAATTATACCAAATCATCATATAAAAATAATTTCAACAAACAAGGATCTAGGCATGACAAATAGAGAATTTAATAAGTGCCAATAATTTCCGACTTAATACATAAGGGCGTCTAAGAATTTTAACCAATGTAATTTGCACATATAAACCAAGTACGTACTCGTCACCTCGCGTACATGGTTTTCAATTACACAATTTACACATAAGACTCAATGCCTATGGGGAAATTTCCCCCACTCAAGGATAGGTAAGATACTTATATTTTTGAAGTTATGCCAATATTCCATAATCGCCTTTTTGCTTGATGTGATGACCCAAAATATCATCTTTAAATATAATAAGTAATTTTGTGTTTTAAGAGCTCGAACAATACCATTTATCATTCCTCGACTTGCGTGAGCAGTCCGTAAAGTTTTCCGAAAAGTTTTCGTGTGAAAAATGGATTAAAATGTGAAATAGAGCTTTAAAACTCAATTGAGTTGACTTTGGTCAATATTTTTAGCAAACGGACCTGGATCAGTATTTTGATAGTTCCGGTAGCTCTGTATCGTAATTTGGGACTTTGGCGTATGCCCAAAATTTAATTTGGAGGTCCCTAGCTCAAGTTATGGCTATTTAACGGAACTAGCAATTTAAAGGCTAAAGACTTCCAAGTTTAACCACGGGGTTGACTTTTTGATATCGGGGCCGGAATCTGATTCTAGAAATGTGAATAGCTCTGTTATGTTATTTATGACTTGTGTGCCAAATTTGAAGTCATTCCGGATTCCTTTAATATGTTTTGGCACAAAATTTGCAAATTGAAAAGTTTAAAACTCAAAGTCCGAATCGAGGTGTGAATTACAATTTCAATATTATTTGATGTGATTTGAGACCCTGAGTAAGTCCTTACTATGTTACGGGACTTGTTGGTGTCACACCTCCTTTTTTCGCCGAGGCGATAGGGGAGTTTTTTCAATTTAAGTGACATTAATCGAAATGAGATTATTTATTTGATCAGAGTCGCCACTTGGGATAATTTATGGTGTCCCAAGTCACCGATGTATTTTAAATCCCAAATTGAGGAAATTGTCTCTTATTTATGGTTTGCGAACATAAAAGACCGGGTAAGGAATTCTGTTAACCCGGGAGAAGGTGTTAGGCATTTCCGAGTTTCGTGATTTTAGCACGGTCGCTCAACTATTAATAATTGGCCTAATTATCTGAATTATTATATGTTTTAGAACCTATTGTGCTTCTTAGCCTTCTAACCGTTTTTAATTATTTATGGAGTTTGTTTGAACAAGCCGCGATATCGTACACTTGTCATTTTGGCACACGTCACAAATCGTGCCACATGAAATGCACCCGCAATTTACGACATGCTTATTTTATTAGTGTTTGAAGTTATGGTTGGGTCACATGAAATGCACACCCGAATTTGGATTTATGGTTTTAGTACACATTGCGAATCACGCCAAGTGAAACGCACCCGCTATTCACAACATGTTAACTTTTATTATTATTATTAGAAGTTGAGGCCGGGTCACATGAAATGCACACCCGAATGGGATTTACGTATCATGACTATGCCACGGGAACCATACCCATAATCACGATGATTTATTATTAATCGCGCCTAAAACATATCTAACGAGTGTTCATAATTGTTGCTAAACTAACTTGAGATTGACTGTGAGGCCAAATTTATGGAATGGGCATTGTGGAAGAAATGTATGATTTAACTATTATTAGCAAGTGACAAATTATAACTACTCCACGGCCCAACAACTAAAGACCAACACCTTGTTATAGGGTCCAAATCTTCCTAGTTTTAAATCAAAGTCCAAATACTATGTTTCAAAATCACCCGACGACCCAACGTTAAACCCATTTCCCTGTGGCTCATTTCACAAACCCAAGTCATATTATTCTGAACTTCGAATCCTATCTCTAATCTACAATATAAGAATGACATGATACAAATTAAACTAATATTTAGCAAATCAGGACTAAACCAAAAAAATAAAAAATAAAAAAGATTCACCATTGAGCACTTTAAACAAACAGATTATATGCAAAGTAAATAACATAACTAAGAAAAAAATAGATAACAAGACAAGACTAAATAATGAAAACAAAGCAGTAAGGACTACGGATTCATGGTGTCTTCTATTGCAGCTCACTACATTCGATTATGGAAATATGCAGCATATTGATGACAACTTAACGGAGTGACAAGATAAAAGGGAACGAACCTCACTGGTGGAAAACCATGTTTAATGTATTAATAAAGAGAAATCCAAGCCAAGCTTTGTACAATAGCAATAACCATTGAGCTAAGAAAACTGAAACCGAACAAAAGCATCGGGACTGGAAACGCAAACAGGACCTCGACCGGAAAGCTTCTAACTAGAACGAACTTTCAGAGCTCAAACTTGGACTGCATTTTAACAATAGTGGAAGCCAACTGTTGAGTTTGTGTCTTCGGTTGGTTTACAGGTCGTTTGAGGTCGGTTTTTTGGAGGAAGAAGACGAGCGGCAGCTGCTGTGTTTTTGTCGCATGAAGCAGCGGTATTTTCACTGCTTCTTTGAACTGTTTTAGGAGCTAAATTCGAGTTGTTTCATGGCAGGTTTTGCCGGGTTTTAGAGCTGAAGTTTGGGGTGATATATGGTGATTTTTTGGAGGAGAAGAGCTGGCTTTAATGGAGTTCTATAACTGTACTTTTCATGTCGATCTCGCAGTGAAGGTGAAACCAAGAAAGGAAGAAGGAAGAGAGATCTACTGTTGTTGCTCGCCCGGAGAAGAAGAAGAAGGCACTGCTTGGTTTTTGAGATCTCCCCTCGTTCTCTCTTTCAGATCTCTTTCTTAGATCTTTTTATTTTATTTTTTATTATGAAGAGAGAATGTCTCTTTTATGGGGAAAATTCCTTTCAGCCCCCTCCCATGTGCACTCCCTAAAATTAAGGGGAAAAAGAATCTTTCCTAACTAATTTTTTATAGCTGTCTCTCTTATCATGTCATATCTATTTCAGCATCTTTTGTTTTCTTAACAAAATTGGGTAGTTGTCCCTATTCTAGAAGCTTCCTCAAATTCCTTAAAACTCCTATCCTAAACTACCCTCCAAGAATTTTGTATTTTACATTTAGTAAACAAACTAGGTATGGGCCTCCACGTCTGATTAATAGCAATAACCTAATAGATATAAAAATCATTGACTTTCTTCTTCTTCTTTCTTTTTGTTTTTTCTTGATTTAAAATCCAAATAAAATTAATTAAAAACCTAAATTAAATCCTAAATGAATATAATTTATAAAAATAAACTTAGTTAGCTATTTTACCATTTAAATAATTAATTAATTTAAACTAATGAAAGAAAAATTACTAATTTGCAATTAAAAGCTAAAATATAAAAAGACCTAAATGTTATGCATGAAATACTTTAGACATTTTGGTAATTTTCTCATGATTTTAAAATGTTAAATATGCAACTAAATGCAAACAACAATTAACCAAAATTCCTACAAATTCTGTAAAAACTAAAACAATTAAGAAAAACTCTATTTGTGAATTTTGTAGGAATATTTTAGTCGAGCAAAAATCACGTGCTCACAGCTGCCCCTCTTTGCTTGGGAACATGAAGAGTTTTCAGGCAAAGACAAAAGTGAGACGTGTGATTAATATTTTACCAAATCTTTATTCAAAAGGGAAAATAAACAAAGGAAAAGGGCGCAACCGAGTCCTGGTTTTGGACAGCCTACATATCCCGGGTCATAAGGGAATCATATTGTGTGTAGTTCAAGAGGAGTGATGGAATGATGGGTTGAGGAGTCGAGTGAGGTTCCGTCGAGGCTCCGGTCCGTGGTCCTGTTATTACATAAAAATCAAAATCTAAAGGAACTAAATAAACCTATCAGCTATGAGTTACAAGATTCCTATCTATAAGTCTTCTGAAGCTTGATCTTGAGTCTTGAATGGTTCTTCATGCAGACTTTTGATTTGAACCTTGATGCTTGCTAACTGCAGGTGCTGATTCATTCTTCTACAGCTTCTTCGGATCAAGACCGGACATGCAGTGCTCGTGTATTTAGCCATGTCTTGAGCAGTTCATGTCTTTCATCGGCTTATGCATTTTGGATTCACTTCTCTTTTTTTTTCATTTTTTCTTCTTTTTTTTTCTTTTATTCTGGATTGAGCCTTCTTCCTTTGGTCATCTCGGACTGTCAGCTCGCATTCTTGAGGCGAGCCTCTGCTACTTCTAACTTGAATTGAATTCTTAAATGACTTCCCTCGTTCTCCAGGTGGGCGCCTGATGACTTAAAACTCGAAATAAATTCCCTCATTCTCCAGGTGGGCGCCTGATGTTGACTTAAAACTTGAAATGAATTCCCTCATTTTCTAAGTGGGCGCCTGCTGACTTAAAACTTGAAATTAATTCCCTCGTTCTCCAGGTGGGCGCCTGATGACTTGAAATAAATTCCCTCGTTCTCCAGGTGGGAGCCTGATGTTGACTTAAAACCTAAAATAAATTCCCTCGTTCTCCAGGTGGGAGCCTGATGTTGACTTAAAACCTAAAATAAATTCCCTCGTTCTCCAGGTGGGCGCTTGACGACTTACACTTGAAATGAATTCCCCCATTCTCTAAGTGGGCGCCTGATAACTTAAAACTGAAATGAATTCCCTCGTTCTCCAGGTGGGCGCCTGATGTTGACTTAAAACCTAAAATGAATTCCCTCGTTCTCTAGATGGGCGCCTGACGACTTACACTCGAAATGAATTCCCTCATTCTCCAGGTGGGCGCATGATTACTTAAAACTGAAATGAATTCCCTCGTTCTCCAGGTGGGCGCCTGATGTTGACTTAAAACCTAAAATGAATTCCCTCGTTCTCCAGGTGGGCGCCTGATGTTGACTTAAAACCTAAAATGAATTCCCTCGTTCTCCAGGTGGGCGCCTGACGACATACACTTGAAATGAATTCCCTCATTCTCCAGGTGGGCGCCTGATTACTTAAAATTGAAATAAATTCCCTCGTTATCTAGGTAGCGCCTGATGACTTAAAACTTAAAATAAATTCCCTCGTTCTCCAGGTGGGCGCCTGACGACATACACTTGAAATGAATTCCCTCATTCTCCAGGTGGGCGCCTGATTACTTAAAATTGAAATAAATTCCCTCGTTATCTAGGTAGCGCCTGATGACTTAAAACTTAAAATAAATTCCCTCGTTCTCCAGGTGGGCGCCTGCTATCACAACAACACAGACAAAACAAAGAAAATTTTCTGCCCCAGTTTGTACGAGGAACATTCATTGATTGTTAGTTGAATCCCATTATCCAGGAGGGTCCTAAAAATTTAAAACTAGATCCCACTATCCAGGAGGGTCCTGAACAGTTAAAACTGAACTTATCTGGAACATGCTTTCCTCATGGAGATTCCTAGCAAAGCAAACAAGATTTCTTTCCCCTGCTTAAAACAAAGAGAATTTTGTCAGTTTGAAAATATGGTGGTTAGTTTGTGGCATCCTGGCTGAAGGTGTCTGCTTCTACCACTATCCCGCTTCATTCTGATTAGATGCTTCGGGCTACAAAGAATTGTTTGACCTTTCAATCGGACCTCGACCACAAAACCTCTGAATGACTTGCATCCCTTACACTCAACTCTTTGTATGGCACTTTCATTCTAACAACTGTTGAACCTTTGCATTTCCTACAAATTAACGAACCACTTGACCACCTGAACTTCAGTTACCACCGCATTTCTCATTCTAAATCATATCCCTTGTGATGTGCCTGGCCGAATTTCGCTTGGTGCAAATAAAAAACTGGTAATGAGCTTTGAAATTCTTTCTTGCTTGCTTAACAAAAGACTAATTTGACAGAGACTTAGAAAATAGACCCAAGAGAAACGAAGCGAAGTGACTTCGAGAATTAGGAATAAAAAAAAACCAGAGATGACTATTTGAAAAAATAATAGAAAAGAGACTTATCTGAATAAAGCAACTAGTTCCAATGATCATGACATGCATTTCGGATTGATCAGCCTAATCCATCCAACTAATCATATTTCAGTTCATGCCATGTCTTCATACTTAAAACTAGGGTTTCCATAATTCAATTTCTCTGTAAAGTCATGAACCTCATTCAACTTGTAATGCCCCGAGGGTTTTTCACCAACAAACCTCTCTCATTTTTTCCTCTCTCAACTTGTTGTCGCGTTACAGTGCCCGTAAGGGTTTTCACTAATAAGACTCTCTCATTCGAATTTTCTCTCGACTCACCATCGCCCTATGGTGCCCGTGAGGGTTTTTACCAATAAGACTCTCTCATTTATTCACTTTTCCTTGTGCCCATGAACAAAGGTGCTACCCATGATGTAAATAATACCTCCATCTCACTTGACTTGGCATCTTCAAAGTTGATCAGAAGGTCTTTCTTTGGATTGTAGTGTAGGTTTTGGACAGGGTTAGAAAGAAAAGGTGGTATAAGGCTCAACATGACTTAAGATGAAAGGGTTCAAAATTATAACTTTTGGAATCAGACCTATTGCAAAACTAAAACTTCTGCCCCAGTTTTTTTGAATCTGGGGAATTTTGAATTTTTTATTTGATGGGACTGAACCTCAGAGTAAGGCTGCCTACGTATCCTTAAAAGGAATCAAGTCTAACGTAGTTCCAACTAGTAAAAGTTGTTGTTTTTTTTTCTATTTTTCTTTTTCTCCTTTATTTTCTCTTTTCTTTCTTTTGTTTTTCTCTTTTCCTTCTCTTTTTTTTTTTTTTTTTTTTTTTCCTTTTTTTTTAANTTTTATATTTCTAACTCTGCTTCTGATTCCAAAAGAGGGGTATGAAAGAAAATAAATAAGGCTCAAAAAGGGGTAACAAATGATAAAAATGTTTGGGATAGTAGAATAAAATGCCTTCGTCATTCCAACTTTGAACATGCCCAGTACAAAATGCGATTGAAGATAAGCAAAGAAATCATACATAATATCTCTTGACTGCGTCGGAATTGATGGCCATATTCACACATTTACCTTCTATGTCTGTTAAATACAAAGCACTATTGGGCAACACCTTCATCACAATGAAAGGCCCCTTCCAGTTTGGGGCGAACTTACCTTTAGCTTCAGCCTGATGTGGAAGGATGCGTTTCAATACCAGTTGACCTACCTCAAATTTTCGGGGACGCACCTTCTTGTTGTATGCTCTTGCCATTCTTCTTTGATACAATTGACCATGGCATACTGCCGCCAATCTTTTTTCATCAATCAAACTCAATTGCTTTAGCCGGGTTTTGACCCACTCATCATCATCAATTTCAGCTTCAACAACGATCCGCGGGGATGGAATCTCAATTTCCGCAGGTATAACTGCCTCGGTTCCATATACCAGCAAATAGGGAGTTGTGCCTATTGAAGTGCGGACAGTAGTGCGATAACCCAGTAAAGCAAAAGGTAACTTTTCATGCCATTGCCTGGAACCTTGC
>AWOL01S0002641.1:92004-102247 GCA_000715115.1 Nicotiana otophora | reverse complement strand
CCCCCTTTTCTCTTTATACACTTAGTCATCTAATATAGACCGTTATAGTTGTATCCTTATAGTCCTTAAGATTTGTACGAATTCTCATTGTGTTATAATGAAACTCTTTGACCTTTTATTCTCTTTGTTTATTTAATCATCTTGCCTAGTTATAATCCACATAGTCTTAAGTTTGGCTGGGACCCACAGTTGTAGACCTCGAAGAGTGTCTAACACCTTCTTTTTGAGGTAATTTAAGCCCTTACCCGATCTTTGGTGGCGCTGACTAGTCAAACAAAGTTATCTGCATAATAGGTGCCCTAACGCACCTTAAGAATCATTAGGTGGCAACTTTTATTCTTTTAACACTTTACCTCCCACTCAAAAGAGTTGTCGCAATGTCGAAGCCCGTTTTCGCGAGAAAACGGGGCGCGACAGCATGACGACTCTGCTGGGGATTTACGCTTAGGCTCTTACCATAATGAACTTGGCTTATGTGAATTATTTTCTCTATTACATGCTATGACATGCACATCCCTTCCCTTCTACACCTTTATTTGTTTAAATTTGCTATTACATGCACATCCCTTCCCCGTTCGTCTGTATTTGCTATGAATACTCTTCATTGCTCTTCATTTTGCCTAAGACTACCATATCATGCCTCTCCCATCCCTACTCCCTTACTTGCTTTATTACATTCTCGCATATACTCCACGAACTAACTTCTTCCTTTTGTCTTTCTTTTCTATGTTTTTCATGTTTTACCTTACTACTGTACTTACTGCTTTCACATATTTATCGTGCAAATAGTTGACAACGTGTTATTATCTCTGCATAAACTCATGCTCCACATCACACTCCACTCATGCCAATTATCAACATAGCGGCGCTTGATGAGTATCTGCGCTCTTCCAAAATTACCTTTTTCAAATCGAAAAGGCTTATTTACGGTAGACTAGTCGATCAGTGGTGCAATCGACGGTCCCGTGCCTTACCCTCTCAAGTTGTCCACTTGGGAGTGCCAGTCTAGGCCATTCTAGAAACCTTACTCCAATATCAAATGTGCATGCATCACATCAAACCTAGTACGGGTTAGAACGTTGTTAACGTAATAGCACACTAAGATAAGCCTTGTCCAAATTCCGACAGGATTTTTACAATCCCAATGGACACTACCATATTATGTGCATTACTTGGAGCCTCGCAGTTTTCTGAAAATGCTAGGTTTCAAGAAAAATGATGAGTTGCTTTGTTTGAAGAAATCATACATCCCATTTGAATTCCTTTATGAGCGTTATAGGCATAGTAAGTCATATCTCCTTCATTATGATGAACTCGCCATTACTTCATTAGGTTGGACGCATCGCTAGGTTTATGTGTTCTTCATCTGCTTCTTGTGATTGTTGATATTTCCAATGAAAAGGGGAAGGATTCACACTCCTTTAGCTATGGTTGCAAGGACTTTAATTGAAGGCATCAAGGGGCAAACCTACACCATCATCCCTATGATCCTAGCTGAACTGTACCGCGCTCTAGACCGGTGCAAGCAGGGGTTCACACATTTTGAAGGTTGTAATCTATTACTGTAAGTCTGGCTATTGGAGCACTTTCAAAAGGGAAAATATTGCCAAGAGCTTCTGCGACGGCCATTGAATGACTACATAGCTTATCACCATCCAAAGAAAATGACATTCATCACAGATAGGTTCGCACAGCCCGGAAGTGCTGTAAGTTGGGTACATTTCTTCAGCAATCTGACAGACGAGAAGGTACATTGGATATTTAAGTGGTTTCCTAACAGTGAGTTCATCATCAGGTCAAGGGATATTACTTATCTGGTATTGATTGGGTTGCAAGGCATTTATCCTTATTCTCCTATAAGGGTAATGAGACAAGCAGGAAGAAAACAGGCCATACCTCGGGTTTCTAACATGGTCCAGTACAAGGCAGATTTCAAAGGGGGCATTATTCCTTTGAAGTTCGAGGCACAACATATGTGGAACCAGAAGGTCATTGTGGAAATAGAGACTATCGGGGTCAATTTGGAAAATAGGATCATTGATGATGCTGCCGAGGCACAAGTCAAGTATAAAAGGCTTTGCAAAAGGGTTTTTGACTGAAGCTAGACATCTGGAACAACATATAATGGACATGGAGGCAATTAATGAATGGAAGAAAATTGCCACTAAGTCCACCGAGAGATTCGAATATCTAGAACAAGGATTAATGGAGCTTGAGGGAAAGATGAAAAAGAGCCTTGCGGATTGTCAAAACACGGATGGTAGTAAAGGAGGGCATCTAGAAAAGGCTTATTTATTATTGGATATGCGCGACTTGGGGAACTTGATTGATGGAGTCAAAAGAGCCAAGCACGGAGAAGGTTCTTCAGGGACCAAGTAGACTAGCAAATAATGTCCTTTATCATTTTCTAGCTTAGTTTTAGATTTCAATTGTAATAAGGGTAAATGCCATTAGTTGCTTTATTATTATTGTCAATTTAGTGAAGGTTTGGCTCATTTTCACATTAATGAAATGACGCAATGCCACGCCCCGAGCCTGGGGGCGAGACGGGTACCCGGTGCCTCATCTATCCTTACGTACCAAGTTGCGACTCAGGAATTCTGGACATATAATGTCATACTTTGGCCAGGGGCCACATTGCAAGACAATTTGCGAAGCAAAATATAAAACTGAATAGAGACTAACGCTGACTAAATGTCAACATAAAGCTGGGCCGGCAAGGCCGTCATAATTACTATAACTGACAAGCCAACAAAATATACGTACAGCGCCTACAAGCCCAACATACAGCACTAACTGACCGGATATGTCTACAAGCTTCTACTGATGGATGTACTGTGATCGTAACAGGGCCCGACCTACCCATAACCTATCTACATACATACACAAGATGTACACAAAACTTCTAGACCCGGCAACTTCGAAGGACATAGAGCTTACCGATAAAGCTGAACTCGGGAAACACCTACTGAGGAGGTCTACCTATCTGTCTGTCTGAACCTATACGCATGAAATGCAGCGCCCCTAAGAAGGGACATCAATACGAAATAGTGTACCGAGTATGTAAGGCAATATATTGAAAGCTGAAACTGAACTGATAATATAATAACTGAAAGTAACTGGGGCTCAAAGATAATCTAAAGATATGCTCCCCTCTTGATACTGACTCTATTATAGTAAGTAAAATAGTTGTTCGGCCTTATAAGTCTCGGTATGTATATATAACTACTCTGCTGTAGTAGGCTCGCTCATAGGCACTCGGCCATACTAGGCTCTGTATCTCGGCCCACTGGGCTCGCTCATAGGAGCTCAGCCACATCAGGCTCGATATATAACTTACCATCTGATTAGAGGTTGACCAATAGGGGCCTGCCCATCAATTATAGCTCGATGGTAATGTAAATACTGTAATACTGTATATATAGGCTCTCTGCATTCTTGACTGGAAGAAGACAATACTTAATTAAATATGAAGTCCCGATAAGTAGAATACTGTAATTTATGAGACTAAGATAATGTATATAAATTCGGGATTATGAACTTCTCTTTATGCCTCGTTATCAAACACATAAAATTACGAGATCATGCCAAAATGAAGGAAGGGCTTAGCCTTAACATACCTGGAGTAGGGAAAAATTCCTTATGATATTCTTGGAAAAGGTAGCACCGTACTCCATTAGAATCGCAAAATCTTATGTTGCTAATATGTAAATAGTTCTAGCTGGAATTGTTGAAACTTGTAGGAATCACGTTGCTTAATGTAAGATTTATAATCTGACTTAAGTGTTTGAAAATGAAAAGTTGGAAACTTATGAGTAATGGTCAACGTTCCCCACTTCTAATTGTAGTGTTATTTTGTACGAATTTGTAAGCACTCACTTGCTAATGTGCAAAGCTCACATCTTAATTGTATTGACAATGTTGGAACGTTACTAACTTTGCCCAAGGCTACACATTTTGATTTGTATTGAAAGTGTTGGAATTGATGTGTCTTGAAATCCATACATTAGGTTGCCACCTAATCCAAAATGACCCTTAGTCATTTGTTTGGTTAGCTCCCTGCTGCCACGTGGGGTTAGGGTGAGAAATGTTAATCTTTATCCACTTATCAGGTAATTAGGTAATGTCCCATTATCCGGTAATTAACCAATTACACGCATAATTAAGAATTATCTCAAATTACTTAAAATTCTACTCATTTTTAATATACTTTATACATTATACTAATCACGGTCATATGGTACCTTGTATGGTACTAGTCCATAAATAGCAGGTATTATAGCTCAGACCGTATTTTATCCCAAATCGACAACCTTCAACGAAACTCATTTTCTTAATTCGTGTACCCTTTATCCTTCATGGCACTTACTTATCGCTCATTATAAATAGCATAAATATGCTAACCTCAAGATAATCTCATCCCCGAGTCTATGTCAATTAACTGAAGATGAAAGTTTAACGTACTAGAAATGCGAGATGTAACATCCTTCCCCCCTTAGAAACATTCGTCCTCAAATGTTTACTCTTAGATACCTTGGAAATTTTTTGCCAGAGTCTCCTCCGTATACTAGACTAAAACCACCCTTACACGCAGCCAAATAACAGACTATATATGCCACACTTGGCCTCGCACAGCTGTCTATTATAATTTTGGAAAGTCAAAAATAAGAGCTTACCTGATGACCTATTGGCCTGAATAGAGCGGTGCTGAGGTATCCCATCTCGAGTCATATCTTGAGTTTGAAATAGGTGGGGGTATTTAGACTTTATTTCTTCCTCCGCTTCCCACGTCATCTCTTCCACATTCTTGCTTCTCCATAAAACCTTCATGGAGGCCACCTCCTTATTCCAAAGCTTACGGATTTGTCGGTCTAGGATGGCGACCGGAATTCCTTCGTATGACTAGTCCTCCGTAATCTGTACATCATATGTGGGCACCACTCGGGTAGGATCGCCAATACGTGAAAAACCGGATGGACAAACTCCAATTCTGTGGTCAATTCTAACTTATAAGCTACTTGGCCCACTCTACGAATGATCCTATAAGGCTCAATATACCGTGGGCTAAGTTTGACTTTCTTGCCAAACCTCATCACACCCTTCATAGGTGACACCTTTAAGAATACCCAATAATTAACCCCGAACTCTAAATCTCATCGCCGCATGTCAGAATATGACTTCTGACGACTCTGAGCTATCAACATTCGCTCCTAGATGAGCTTTACTTTTTCTATGGTCTGCTGAACCAGGTCTGGCCCATGTAATCCGGATTCTCCAACATCAAACCACCATATAGGAGATATGCACTTACGCCCATACAAAGCCTCGTATGGAGCCATCTAGATATTGGAGTGGTAACTGTTATTATATGCAAACTCGATAAGAGGTAGATGTTCGTCCCAACTTCTTTTAAAATCCAAGACACATGCTCGTAACATATCCTCGAGCGTCTGAATTATGCGCTCGGCTTGTCCATCAGTTTGTGGATGAAAAGCTGTGCTGAGATTCACCTAAGTTCCTAGACCTCTCTAAAATGACCTCCAAAAATGTGCTGTAAACTAGGCCCCACGGTCAGATATAATAGATACTGGTACTCCGTGTAGTCGCACTATCTCCTTAATATATAATTTTGCATAATCTTCTATTGTATATGTAGATCTGACCAGTAGGAAATGAGATAATTTCGTGAGCCTATTGACTATCACCCATATGAAGTCGAACTTAGGATGAGAACGAGGTAAACCTGTGATAAAGTCCATGTTTATCGCCTCCCATTTCCATGTCGGGATCTCTATAGTCTGTATTAGCCCTCCGGGCTTCTGGTGCTCTATCTTCACCTGTTGGTAACTAGGGCACTGAGCGACATACTCAGCAATGTTCTTCTTCATATCGTTCCACCAATACACATCCTTAATGTCATGATACATCTTCGTCGACCCAGGATGAATGGAGTGCCATGAATGATGTGCCTCTGACATAATCCTGTCTCATAGCCCTACTATATTTGGAAAACACAAACGACCCCTGTATCTGAGAACCCCATCTCCCTTGAGCTCTAACAACGGCTCCTTCTGCTACGGAACTTGCTCTCTCAACTTGACCAACTCTGGATCCTCGTACTGCCTCTCCTTTACTTCAGTTATGAGGGATGATTTTGCAGTATTTTGGAGTACAACTCCACCATTGTCAGAGTCTACTAACCGAACCCCCAAACAAGCCAATTGATGAATCTCTCTAGTTAATTATCTTTTTTCGGCCTCTACATGTGCTAAGCTACCCATAGATCGGCGACTTAAGGCGTATGCTACAACATAACTTTCCCTGGATGGTAGAGAATGTTAACATCGTAATATTTCAATAACTTAAGCCATCGCCTTTGTCGCAAATTCAACTCCTTTTGCTTGAAGATGTATTGCAGGCTTTTATGATCTGTGAATACATCAACACGAACACCATATAAATAATGCCGCCATATCTTAAGTGCATGGACTACCGCAGATAATTCGAGGTTGTGGGTCGGATAATTCCGCTCATGCTTCCTTAACTGCGTTAAAGCGTAATTACTTTCCCATGTTGCATCAGGACACATTCTAACCCGACACCTGACGCATCACAATACATGGCATAACTATCTGGACCTTCTGGAAGTGCTAGAACTTGCGCTGAAGTCAACTCATTTTTAAGCTCCTGGAAACTCCGCTCACAAGCCTCTGCCCACTGAAACTTAGTTGCTTTCTGCGTCAACTTCGTTAATGGTGCTGAAAGAGAAGAAAAACCCCTTACAAACCTCCGGTAGTATCCTGCTAAGCCTAGAAAGCTAGGAATCTCTGTCGGAGTGTCTAGGCCAGGATTTCACAGCCTCAATCTTCTGAGTGTCTACCTTTATACCTCAATCGGATACAATGTGCCCCAAGAATGCTACAGACTTCAACCAAAACTCATATTTAGAAAACTTAGCATACAATTTATTATCATGGGGGGTTTGGAGTACCGCTCGCAGGTGGTCCACATGCTCATCCTCTGAACGTGAATAAACTAGAATATCATCAATAAAGACTATCACGAACAGATCTAAATATGGCCGGAATAGGCTGTTCATCAAGTCCATAAATATGGCAGGAGCATTTGTCAACCTGAAGGACATGACAAGGAACTCGAAGTGGCCATATCGGGTCTTGAAAGCTGTCTTGGGAATATCTCTCTCCCGAAGTCTAACCTGGTTGTACCCCAACCTCAAATCTATCTTTGAAAAGCATCTAGCTCCCTGCAACTGATCAAACAAGTCGTCTATCCTTGGAAGTAGATACTTATTCTTAATAGTTACCTTGTTCAGTTGCCTATAATCGATACAAATCCTCAGCGAGCCGTCTTTCTTCCGTACAAATAGTACCGGTGCACTCCAAGGTGAGGTATGGGTCTAATGAAACCTTTCTCCAGTAAATCTTTTAACTGCTCCTTCAACTTCTTCAATTCGGCAGATGCCATTCTATACGGAGGGATGGATATTGGTTGAGTTCCCGGAAGTAAATCGATGCCAAAATCAATCTTTCGCTCTGGAGGAATACCTGGAAGGTCATCTGGGAATACATCTGCATACTCTTTTACTATTGGAATAGACTGAAGTGTAGGTATCTGTGCATCCACAACTCTAACTTGCACAATATGATAAATGCACCCTTTTGCGATCATTTTCCTCGCCTTCAGATAGGAAATAAACCTACCTCTGGGTGTCGCTGTATTACCTATCCACTCAAGGACTGGCTCACCTGGAAAATGAAATCTAGGTATCTTTGCTCGACAATCAACTGTGGCATAGCGAGCTGCCAACCAGTCCATGCCCATGATAGCATCAAAATCCAACATCTCTAGCTTAACTAGGTCGGCTGAGGACTGACGACCACAAACTGATACCGTACAACCTCGGTAAACCCGTCTAGCGATAATCGATTCTCCAGCCGGTTTTGATACCGCAAAAGGATCACTTAGTATTACAGGCACTATACCAGACTTCCCCGCGACAAATGGGGTAATACATGATAAAGTAGATCCTGGGTCGATCAAGGCATAAGCCTCGTGAGAGCAAATGGTCAACATACTTGTCACAACGTCTGGTGAGGATTCCTGGTCCCGTCGACCCGCTAACGCATATTTACGATTCTAGTTACCACATGAACTGAAACCTCTACCTCTGCCTCGACCTCTACCAGCCGAAGACTGAGACTCGTGCCCTGAAGGATGCACGGACATAGATGATCCTGTTGCTGAATTCGCTGGTTGCGCCATACCCCCACATGTATAACAAGCATCGGAATCGGCTCGACATTGGCCCAAGTGTCCTCTACCGCAGATGGCACACCGCGGCAAAAATGGCCTTGTCTGCCCCGAACCTTGTTGTCGCTACAAACCTGACGCCTGAAAGCTTTCACCTGGTCCTGACTGAGTATAGCGGTCATACCTCTAACCCTGTAGCTGAGGTGGCAGAGGTCTAGGTAGCCGTTCGAAGTACTGGGGCATGCAACTACCCTGAGACTGCTCCTGAGACCTGGCAAATCTCATCCTCTTACGCTGCCCTGAGTCAATCCTCTCTGTACCCTGCTGCCGATGCCTACCCTTTCTATGTTCTGGGCAAATTCCTGAATTTGGGAGATATCCATACTATCATGTAATGCAGTGGTGGAACGTGCCTCAGTCAACTCTGAGGCCAACCCTGCTATACACCCGTGGATCCAGTCCCGCATAGTCACAACTATGGATGGTGCTTATCTGGCCAATGAGTCAAAACAGAGACTATACTCTCGAACACTCATATTGCCCTACTTGAGGGCTAGAAATGGATCGACTCGGGCCTGTCGGATCTCTCGCTGTAAGTACTGGTCAAGGAAGGCATCTAGAAAATTCTCCCAAATAGCAGGAGGTGCATCACATCCCCTGTACCTTTCCCATACCTCGTACCAAAGGATGGCTATATCTCGGAGTCGAAAAGCTGCTAGCTCAACTGCCTCTTTCTCCGTGGCATGCATAACCTGAAAGATCCTGTGAATCTGATTTATGAAATCATGCGGGTCCTCCCTCTAATCTGTCCCCGTGAACTCTGGGGGACTCAAAGCAATACACTCTCGGACCGTTGAACTCCCAGATCCCTCAGAAGATCCTGCACTAACGGATGCCCTAGCCTGTTGCTGGTAGCTACCAACTGTACCAACAAATGCACTGCACTCCTTAAGTACTGATCTTATGGAAGCGGAGGGGGAACTGGATGTGCGGTCTCCCTAGGAATCTCCTCTGGTGGCGGAGGAGCCGGTAATGGCTGAGTAGGGGTCTCTCCCTGGGCCTCTGATTGGGCCCCATTTACTAGGGGTACCCTGCTAATCCCCTCACCTACTGCTGTTTCTCTTCTCTGGCTAGCCGTATTCTTCCTAATAACCGTCATCTGTGCATGCAAACGCCAACACGTAAGTTTAACTCAAATTTCCTATAACTCAGTTCTACATCACGATTTAGATTTGAAAGAAGGGC
The DNA here is from genome assembly GCA_000715115.1 of Nicotiana otophora. Taxonomy (NCBI): domain Eukaryota; kingdom Viridiplantae; phylum Streptophyta; class Magnoliopsida; order Solanales; family Solanaceae; genus Nicotiana; species Nicotiana otophora. The sequence continues at coordinate 92,731 of AWOL01S0002641.1, read as the reverse complement.
AACCAACTCCTAAATGCCCTACAGTCCCCTGCTTATATAATGTGGTGCACCACACATCTATAAACAAGACCCTAATAGACACGACTTGTAGAATCCCTAGGACAAAACTACTCTGATACCACTTTTGTCACGCCCCGAGCCTAGGGGAGAGACCGGCACCCGGTGCCTCATATATCCTTGCGTACCAACTTGCGACTCAGGAATTCTGGACATATAATGTCATACTTTGGCTAGGGGCCACATTGCAAGATAATTTGCGAAGCAAAATATAAAACTGAATAGTGACTAATGCTAACTAAATGTCAACATAAAGCTAGGCCGGCAAGGCCCTCATAACTACTATAACCGACAAGCCAACAAAATATACGTACAGGGCCTACAAGCCTAACATACTACACTAACTGACAGGATATGTCTACAAGCCTCTACTGATGGATGTACTGTGATCAGAACAGGGCCCCGACCTACCCATAACCTATATACATACATACACGAGATGTACACAAAACTTCTAGACCCGGCAACTCCGAAGGACGGGGAGCTTACTGATAAAGCTGAACTCGGGCAACACCTACTGAGGAGGTCTACCCGTCTGTCTGTCTGAACCTGCACGCATGAAATGCAGCGCCCCCAGGAAGGGACATCAGTACGAAATAGTGTACCGAGTATGTAAGGCAATATACTGAAAGCTGAAACTGAACTGATAATATAATAACTGAAAGCAACT
>AWOL01S0002641.1:57618-90141 GCA_000715115.1 Nicotiana otophora | reverse complement strand
GCCGTAGTAGGCTCGCTCATAGGTGCTCGACCATACTAGGCTCTGTATCTCGGCCAACTGGGCTCGCTCATAGGCGCTCGGCCACAACAGACTCGGTATATAACTTACCATCTGATCAGAGGTTGCCGAATAAGGGCATGCCCATCGATTATAGCTCGATGGTAATGTAAATACTGTAATACTATATATATAGGCTCTCTGCATTCTTGACTGGAAGAAGACAATACTTAATTAAATATGAAGTCCCGATAAGGAGAATACTGTAATTTATGAGACTAGGATAATGTATATAAATTCGTGAGTAAGAACTTCTCTTTATGCCTCGTTATCAAACACATGGAATTATGAGATCAGGCCAAAATGAAGGAAGGACTTAACCTTAACATACCTGGAATAGGGAAAAATTCCGTATGATATTCTTGGAAAAGGTAGCACCGTACTCCCTTAGAATCGCAAAATCTTACATTGCTAATATGTAAATAATTCTCGCTGGAATTGTTGAAACTTGTAGGAATCACGTTGCTTAATGTAAGATTTAGAATCTGACTTAAGTGTTTGAAAATGAAAAGTTGGAAACTTATCAGTAATGACCAACGTTCCCCACTTCTAATTGTAGTGTTATTTTGTAGGAATTTGTAAGCACTCACTTGCTAATGTGCAAAGCTCGCATCTTAATTATATTGACAATGTTGGAATGTTACTAACTTTAACCAAGGCTACACATTTTGATTTATATTGAAAGTGTTGGAATTGATGTGTGTTGAAATCCATACATTAGGTTGCCACCTAATCCCAAATGACCCATAGTCATTTGTTTGGTTAGCTCCTTGCTTCCACGTGGGGGTGGGGTGGGAAATGTTTATATTTATCCATTTATTAGGTAATTAGGTAATGTCCCGTTATTCGATAATTAACCAATTACCCGCATAATTAAGAAATTTCTCAAATTACTTAAAATTCTACTCATTTTTAATATACTTTATACATCATACTAATCACGGTCATATGGTACCTTGTATGGTACTAGTCCATAAATATCGGGTATTATAGCTCGGACCGTATTTTATCCCAAATCGACAACCTTCAACGAAACTCATTTTCTTAATTCGTGTACCCTTTATCCTTCATGGTACTTACTTATCGCTCGTTATAAATAGCATAAATATGCTAACCTCAAGATAATCTCATCCCCGAGTCTATGTCAATTAACTGAAGACAAAAATTTAACGTACGAGAAACGCGAGATATAACACGCAATTATTGGCATCAATTTTCTTCAAGTCTATGTGTCGCTTAGGCCTACCTCGTAGGTCCCCAAATTAGGAAGCGAATTATTACATGATTTTGCTAAACATGTTTAATATTGCAAGCATTCTTTCAATACCCCTTCCTAACTTGGTTACCTTTTGCCTTTTCTTCTTTTTGATTATTCCCATTCCCCAAGGTTGGTTCGTGCATACTGGAATCGTTAGCATATCACACTAGATCCAAAGGTTCTCCACCTCCCCCTCCACCAAATGATCCTAAAGGCAAAAGCAAAGGGAAAGAAAAAATGGATGATTTGAGTGGTATCAGGAAGGACACCGCTGCTATAGCTGAGAACGTCGAAACTTCAGATGGTCGAAGCACCCCGACATTGAATGAACTAGCCTTACGTCTGGAACAAAAGATTTTGGAGCTACAAGGAGAACTTGAGAAGGTTCAGAACTTGGCAAACCTCTCTCTCACTCTAAATGTCTCTGATATTGACCAACAAAATCCAAATACCTAGAACCAAGCACCACAAAACCCACAAAACCAAAACCCGCCACCAAACCCTCCTGCACTACACTAGTACCCTACACCTCCCCAAAACCCTAATCCTCCTCCAATACCAACCCCGCAACAACATCATCACCACTCAACCCAATACCCGCAGACTACCACTTATCATACTCCCCAGAATATACCACAACCACTGCTGACCTCTAAAACTCAACAAATGATCACCCTTATGCCCAGATCCCCGGAGTCCACTAAAGCAACCCGATCTATGTGGAGACATTACCCCACACCCCGCAAGAAACCCTATACATACCTAAATCAACCGAGAAAGACCTGCTAATTAAGAACATGGCAGAAGAACTCAAGAAGCTCACTGGCAGAGTTTAGAGTGTCGAAGGTGGTAAAGGCATTAAAGGTTTAAACTATGAGGACTTATGCATTCAGCCAGATGTGGAACTGCCGGAGGGTTACAAACCTCCCAAGTTCGAAATGTTCGATGGAACTAGTGATCCGAAAGTACATCTAAGGACGTATTGTGACAAATTTGTAGGAGTGGGCAAAGATGAACGAATCCATATGAAACTGTTCACGCGAAGCCTCACCGGAGATGCGTTGTCTTGGTATATCAGTCAGAACCCGAAGAAGTGGGTTAATTGGGTAAGGATGGAGTCAGATTTCACGGATAGATTCAGGTTCAACACAGAAAATGCACCAGACGTTTTCTACATTGAAAACCTCAAGAAGAAACCAACAAAAACCTTTCGCTAATATGCTACGCGATGGAGATCTGAGGCAGTGCAAGTAAGACCAGCACTTGAAGAAAAAAAAATGAATTTGTTATTCGTCAGAGCTCAAGATCAGTAGTACTATGAAAGGTTGATGGTTATTGAGAACCACAAATTCTCTAACATCATCAAGCTAGGAGAAAGAATAGAAGAAGGGATTAAACGTGGGATGGTGACGAATTTCAAAGCGCTGCAGGCCACAAATAAAGCCTTGCAATCGGGAGGTAAAAGAAGTAGATGTTGTAACGGTGGCCCAGTATCACGCCCCAAACTCGGGGAGCGCGACCGACGCTCAACCGAGTGAACCCGGCCGAGCAGGCCTGCTAGATACTTTCTACCCCAAACTCACTCATAGAAAATGAGGTGACATATATTTATTAATTAGACAATAGGAAGATCATGAATACAATACCAAAACCTTTCTATTAATTACTTCACTTTTAAGTCTCAAAATACACACCTTTTTATGGTCTAAAGTGGAACAAGAGATCAAAACACAACATAATCTGTTTGACTTTTCTAGCACCCATGTACAATCCACATAGTGTCTACGGAGCCTCTAAGACATACAAAAGAGAGTTATGATAGTACCGGCAATAAGGTCCCGACTATACCTCAAAACGTGATAACAAAATATACAAAAGATACATGACCCCAGAATGAGGTGGGGCTCACCAAGTCTGCTAGGAGGAAGGTGTACTGCTATTGCTGATCAATACTGCCTTCTATACAACCACTTGCATCCATTTAAAGATGCAGTGCCCTCAGCAAAAGGAACGTTAGTACTGTCGAATAGTACTAGTATGTAAAGCTAAACACCATCTCAATAGAATGAATAATAATACAAGGGGAAAACAGGCATGAGTTCAATAAGGGCTTCAAATAATACTAAAACATCAAATAATGATCACATAAGTTTTCAAGCCAATTTCCATGTTATTAGGTTGAGTGATCTTTAGTGCTGATATTCCACAATTCACAATACTGTCGTATTCTTACACGGAGTCCGATCACGACCCGATCGGCTAGGTTGTCTCACTTGAGACATCAATCATAACCACAATTTCAATTATCATTTTCAGCACAATCACCACCATGTGTGCGGCATGGAGTCCGATCACGGCCCGATCGGCTAGGCCGTCTCACCCAAGACATTACCTTTTTCAGTCAATCATCTCACCTCACACTTCGTTTATATTCTTTCGATTCATTGGCACTATCGATCATGATTACAAAGTCATTCTTGGCACTTGGCCGTATTTTATAGTTCCAGCTCCCTTTTCCACATTCAAATATCATTATCATTATCAACAACAATAGGGATTCCCATTCAAGACATTAAATTCATATATGAGCAATTTGGGAAATCTTAGGCACATAGAAGCTTTTCATACAAACTGGCATACCAATCTTTATTTCGATCTTGACATGAAGTCTTAACATTTCTAACACATATTCCACATTTTGAACACATTCTCAAATGACAAGATGACATGATGAAGCATTTAGAATAAGTATTGAACATACATCCTTCAACACAACCACATTAGGAATAGCCAATTCAATAATAATCAAGGACTTACTCCAATTACATGAACACTGTGGGATTCGATTCTAAGAAGAAAGGGATTTAGCCAACATACCTCAATTGAGCTTCCTTAAATTTTACAACCTTCCGAAATTCTTAGAAACTTCTATCTATTTTAGAAATATAACAAGTTGGACTAAAATTAAGAAGATTATCATGATTCTAGCTCATTTGAGCACATTCTCAAACACTAGGTGGGCATTAATGTTTTAAGGCCCTTTTTGTGGATGATGCCACCATTCCCCAACCCATTCTCTACCATTCTTAGCTCATAACCTTCCCACATACTTCAAGGATACATGCAAGCAAGACAACAACCCCAACACCCAAGAATTGTCTTTCTAATTATCCCTCATTTTTAGAAGATTTTCAAAATTAAGAGATAGGGCATAGATTCTTACATTTAGGATGAATACATAGGGTGCTTCTCTTGATAATACTGAAAGGTTTATGCAAGAATTGAAGAGTAACTTGATGAAGATCACTTTCTACCTCTAGGACTCTCTCTCTCACTCTAAAGTATCAAGTTTTGCTCAAACAATGGCCCCTTACATATATTTTATTGAAGTAGGGTCGGGTTTTAAAAATCGAAAATGAAGCTCTGGAACAGGTTCTGCGGTCGCATATGCGACCGCATAATGGTTATGTGGTCCGCAAAATGACCACAAAATTGGAGTGCCAAAATTTGAAAGGAACTGACCAGGTCTGCGGTCACTATGCAGCCTGCAGACCTGTTCTGCGATCGTATACTGTATTGCAAAATGGTTCTACGATCACATAGTGCACTGCAGAACCTCCATTCTAAAAATCCCAAAGCGGGATATATGACAAGAGTGCGGCCCGTGAAATGGTTATGTGCTCGCATAATGCACCACAAAAATGACATTAAAAATAGTCCAAAAGGCTGCTCAACTCTGCGGCCATTCTGCAGTCGCAGAACGGACCGCAGAAATGCCTACTTCTTCCAACATTTTCCTTCAAATCCCCGGTGCACTGTTCAATCCAAAAAGTCCGAACCGCAGTTCACAAGCTCACCGCGAAGAATTTCTACCATTATTAAACTCGACGCCTACCCCGGCATTACGGAACCCCGATTTTTAGGAATTTGTTTTACGGGGCCTTACATCCTCCCCCACTTAAGATCATTCATCCTCGAATGAGGGTCAAGGTTCACTATTAGCATCTTATGCAACTCAGCTTTCATACCCCACACCAGCAGCCCCAAATTTGACTAACTCCCTAAATTACCAAAACTTTCGCCAGAGTTTCCTTTGTAACTAGGCCTATCCACCTGTCAGAGATCCCCAGAATCACACCCAAAAAAAACATGTACACAAACCAACGATGTAACATTAATCATAACAATACCAACTGTGGCCTCATGTAAACAAGATATAATCAAAAGGAATACCTTTACATTAACTGAACAAGTGATACAAAATTCATAGGCGACAAGTTCATTAAAAGGATTACACAGCTATTCAAACAAGTAAGGATACTTCTTCTTCATCTATTTCTCGGCTTCCCAAGTGGCCTCTTCAACCTGCTGGTTTCGCCATAACACTTTCACGGAGGAAATTTCTTTATTTCTCAACTTTTGGACTTGTCTTTCAAGAATGGCAACTGGAATTTCTTCATATGACAATTCTTCATTAACCTCGATGGTGTCAACCGGCACAATAGCTGATGGATCTCCAACTACCTTCTTCAACATAGATACATGGAATACCGGGTGCACTAATGACATCTCGGGTGATAGCTTAAGTTTGTATGCTACCTCACCGATCCTCTGAATGATTCTGTACAGTCCGATATACCTCGTACTCAATTTCCCTTTCTTACCAAAATGCATTACCCCTTTCATGGTGGTAATTTTCAAGAATACCCAATCATCTTCTTTGAACCCCAAATCCCTACGACGAACATCTGAATATGACTTTTGATGACTCTGCGCAGTCTTCAACCGCTCCTTAATGATCTTAACTTTTTTTCATAGCCTGATGCACGAGGTCTGGCCCTATCAACTCCGCTTTCCCAATCTCGAACCACCCAATGGGAGTTCTACATCTCCTGCCATATAATGCCTCAAATGGTTCCATTTGAATACTAGCATGAAAGTTGTTGTTATAAGTAAACTATATGAGTGGCAAATGATCATCCCAGCTACCCTTAAAGTTGAGAACACAAGCACGCAACATGTCCTCAAGCGTCTGAGTAGTCCGATCTACCTGCTCATCGGTCTGTGGTTGGAAGGTTGTACTAAGATTTAAAATATTACCCAAACCTTGCTGAAATATCTTTTAAAGTTTGCCGTGAACTGAGCCCCTCGATCGGAAATGATAGAAACTGGAGTACCATGTAGCTGACTATTTTCTTGATATTCAACTAAGCATACTGTTCCGCTGTGTCGGTAGATTTAACTGGCAAGAAATGTGCTGATTTCGTGAGCCGATCCACAATTACCCAAATTGAGTGAAACTTGCGCGGAGTGCGTGGTAATCCTACCACAAAATCCATGTTAATCATTTTCCACTTCCACATTAGAATTTCTATGTTTTGTGCCAACCCACCAGGCTGTTGGTGTTCGGTCTTTACTTGCTGACAATTTGGACACCTTGCCACAAACTCCGCTACATTCCTCTTCATGTCATTCCACAATAGACTTTCTTGAGATCATGATACATCTTCGTAGAACTTGGGTGCATGGAATATCTAGAAGTGTGAGCCTCAGTCATGATTCCTTCCCGTAGGTCATCTATATTTGGAACACATAGCCGCCCTTGGTACCTTAGTGTACCATCATCCGTGCTAAGAGTAAAAGCCATAGTTTTATGTTTGTGAATCCCATCCTTCAACTGTACCAACAATGGATCTTCGTATTGATGCTCTTTGACTTCCACAACAAGCAATGATTCAGCCCTTTTTTGCACAATTACCCCTCCTTCACTAGAGTCCGCAAGACGAACTCCTAAACTAGCTAACTGGTGAACCTCCCTGGCCAACTGCCTCTGACATGCCTCTAAGTGAGCCAATCTACCCATAGATTTCTGGCTAAGAGCATCTGCCACAACATTGGCCTTCCCCGGATGATACAGAATATCGATGTCGTAATCCTTGAGTAGCTCCAGCCATCTTCTCTGCCTCAAATTCAGCTCTTTTTGTTTAAAAATATATTGAAGACTCTTGTGGTCCGTGAATACATCCACATGGACCCTATACAGATAATGACGCCAAATCTTTAATGCAAAAACCACCGCCGCAAGTTCTAAGTCGTTGGATAATTCTTTTCATGATTCTTGAGTTGCCTAGAGACATAAATGATCATCTTGCCATATTGCATCATTAGTGGAACATCTATATTAGATTTCTATTTCATATGACCTCCTAGGAATTGAGTTCTACAAAAATGTCCTTGATACAATTACAATCTTATTAGTACTTGCAACTTATTTTTCCAAATTTCTCAACAAAAGGCATTACTAGGCAGTTTTCTTATAGGACCATCTGTTTCAAATGAATAACATCTACTAGCTTGCGCACACCCTGATAACATCAACCTGCATGGCATTGCCTCAAATGTGAAGTAACATCATGCTCAGACCTTTCTTAGCCACCCTCTTTCCTTATTATAAGTCTTATAGGATTTAAGAAACCACTCTACTTCCCTTGTGAACATTCTCACGACCTCTCTTCACTCCTAAATACTTCCCAAAATACATATCTACACCCTTCATATATATATATATATTTAATTCAACAAAAGTCATTGGCCCAAACAGGGCCTTTTCTAAAACTTGAGATCCTCCTAAATTCTTCAACGACGACTTCTTGTTTTCCTTATAAGTTTAGGACTTAGTCCACCTGATTCCATCCTCGATGAGTAACTCACCTTATTCCTAGTGTTGTAGTCATCAATAGTGTTTCCTAGTACTGCAACCTAAGAGCTATCATGTTAAACATGTTTGGTTCGTAACAAGTGTTCATCCTCTCTCAATTTATTTCGAACATATGCTGGTACTATATTTCCTTTGTGACTGGAGAATTCATTGCCATCCCATTTTGCCCTTAATTCATAGTTGACAGCCTTATTGTGCCACACACTTATCTACCTCCCATGAACTCGTAGTACCCTTGTGCCTAGTTTGTTGAGTTTATCACACCACCACTTCATCACTAGTCGTCTCACTTTCCAGTGTAATATGTAGGCATGAACTCCCTCTAAATCTTTTAGTTGATATTCAGCATCACCCAAGTCGGCTGCATTATAGTTGATCCTTTATATCTTCTATTTACACTTGTGCTCTAGGCAAATCCACCATTCTGATACGATCTATTTTGCGATAACCATGACCATCTCAATTTATAGATTTTCTTCCAATTCTTCTCGCCTCATTCTTCCCAGCTAGTGAATAGTTATGCACTCTTCCATACATTACGTGGTCTTTTACCTTAGTTGGGAATTCATCCTACTAGCCTCTCGACACTTGTTGGGATATCCGTGGGAAAGTGTGTTCATCCGTGTATCACTTAATACTTCCTTGATTGTAAGATTCTTAAGAGACTCTCCATCAAGTCCAGATGCACTCTTGGGTTATTATAACATCACAATTATCTCTCCCACTCGTTCTGTCTTTCTTAAAGCCTTGGAACTTTAGCTAAATCGCAAATCCATGATTAACTCATTCTAAGAACTCGCAAGCCTTTCACATTTGATCTGCAATACGTTCTTTGTTTCCATTGTCCTTGACTCTCTGACAAGTATAAAACCCTTTTGCAAACCTTACTCTTAGTTTCTAGTATCGTTGACCATGTCATGTATATTGTTACGTACGAAGAATTTACATGTCTTAACCTTCCACATTATTTTTGTACTAGTGGTTTATCATTTGCATATCCTTTTAGAGAATCACGTTATCCCTTACCACTTTTCTAGACACACATGTCTTAAACAAAATATCCAAACATCACAGTTACATGGCCCTACTCTCGTTTTATTGTACATAAATAGCCTCACCATGGCCCTTCCCTCCCCACTTGGGGTGAATGTTTCACATTTCGACACAAGTCTTGAATTTAGGAATTTGAGGGACACATGTTTCAGATATCTAGTCCTTTTGTATATGATTGATTATTAGGGAGATTTAAGTCCCCATGGTATTAACCTCATAAGTTCTCTACTCTTATTCAGCCACACAGGCTTGGGATCCAAGTCCCTCGTGTCAATATCCTTTTTGGAGTGTAACACAACTTCGCACATTCTTGGGATTTTTATAATATTCATAGTGTTAGGGTCTTCTCATTGCGGGTTCAATTAACTCTCCTTTCATAACTTCTTATCTCCCATGAGAGACCTACATATTTATCATTACTCTTCAGGCCATGCCTTTCATATATCACGTGCCTATGTAACAAATTTAGAATCGTATACGTGGTTCCCACACTATCCACATGTACTAGTTAATCTTAGGTCTCATTTAGCACATCAATGCCTCTTTGGAGGTGGGTAATCACTTCTAGCACTCTTCTCATATAAAGTATGCTCATGGTACTATATACGTATCTTATATGACCATACCATTCATTCAACATGATACATGTGCCATCTATTTAATATTCAGGCCTTTACCCATTTGTCATGTCATATGACAACATTACTTGGATTAAACGAAAGAGCGTTTAAACTTACCTCGAACCTCAACGCACGAGTTAGAAGACAATCTCATAGTCAAGCTCTATCACACGATCTGGAGTGTTGAAAAAGAGTAACATTCCTAAAATGTCCAACTAGCCTCCAACTTATAGATGTGGTCGACAACACACCGATAAGAAGGACTCCACTAGACATGGCTCCGAGACATCCTAGGACACTTTAAAACCTTAGGCTCTGATACCAAGTTTGTCACGCCCCAAACTCGGGGAACGCGACCGATGCTCAACTGAGTGAACCCGGCCGAGCAAGCCTGTTAGATACTTTCTACCCCAAAGTCACTCATGGAAAAAAAGGTGACATATATTCATTAATTAGACAATAGGGAGATCATGAATACAAACCAAAACCTTTCTATTAATTACTTCACTTTTAAGTCTCAAAATACACACCTTTTTGTAGTCTAAAGTAGAACAAGAGATCAAAACACAACATAATCTGTTTAACTTTTCTAGCACCCATGTATAACACACATAGTATCTACGGAGCCTCTAAGAGATACAAAAGAGAGTTATGATAGTGCCAGTAACAAGGCCCCGACTATATCTCAAAACGTGATAACAAAATGCACAAAAGAAACATGACCCCGGAATGAGGTGGGGCTCACTAAGTCTGCTAGGAGGAAGGTATACTGCTATCGCTGATCAACACTACCTGCTATAGAACCACCTGCATTCATTTAAAGATGTAACACCCCCGATAAAAGGGATGTTAGTACTGTCGAATAGTACTAGTATATAAAGCTAAACACCATCTTAATATAATGAATAATAATACAAGGGGAAAACAGGCATGAGTTCAATAAGGGCTTCAAACAATACTAAAACATCAAATAAGGATCACATAAGTTTTCAAGTCAATTTCCATGTTATTAAGTTAGGTGATCTTTAGTGACGATATTCCATAATTCACAATAAACCGTATTCTTACACGGAGTTCGATCACGACCCGATCGGCGAGGTTGTCTCACTTGAGACATCAACCATAACCGCAATTTCAATTATCATTTTTAGCACAGTCACCACCATGTGCGGCATGGCATCCGATCACGGCCCAACCGACTAGGCCGTCTCACCCAAGACATTACCTTTTTCAGTCAATCATCTCACATCATACTTCGTTCATATTCTTTCGATTCATTGGCACTATCGATCATGATTACAAAGTCATTCTTGGCACTTGGCCGTATTTCATAGTTCCAGTTTCCTTTTCCACATTCAAATATCATTATCATTATCAACAACAATAGGGATTTCCATTCAAGACATTAAATTCACATATGAGAAATTTGGTAAATCTTAGGCACATAGAGGCTTTTCATACAAATTGACATAACAATCTTTATTTTGATCTTGACATGAAGTCTTAACATTTCTAACATATATTCCACATTTTGAACACATCCTTAAATGACAAGATGACATGATGAAGCATTTAGAATAAGTATTTAACATACATCCTTCAACACAACCACATTAGGAATAGCCAATTCAATAATAATCAAGGACTTACTCCAATTACATGAACACCGTGGGATTTGATTCTAAGAAGAAGGGGATTTAGCCAACATACCTCAATTGAGCTTCCTTAAACTTTACAATATTCCAGAATTCTTAGCAACTTCGATCTATTTTAGAAATATAACAAGTTGGACTAAAATTAGGAAGATTATCATGATTCTAGCTCATTTGAGCACATTATCAAACAAGTGTTGGGCATTAATGTTTTAAAGCCCTTTTTGTGGATGATTCCACCGGTCCCCAACCCATTCTCTACCATTTTTAGCTCACAACCTTCCCATATACTTCAAGGATACATGCATGCTAGAAAACAACCCCCACACCCAAGAATTATCTTTCTAATTATCCCCCTTTTTATAAGATTTTCGAAATTAAGAGCTAGGGTATAGATTCTTACCTTTAGGATGAAGACCTAGGGTGCTTCTCTTGATAATCTTGAAAGGTTTATGCAAGAATTGAAGAGTAACTTGATAAAGATCACTTTATCCCTCTAGGACTCTCTCTCTCACTCTAAAGTATAAGGGTTTGCTCAAAAATAGCCCCTTACATCTATTTTAACGAAGTAGGGTCGGGTTTTAAAAATCCAAAATAAAGCTCCGGAACAGGTTCTGCGGTTGCATATGTGACCGCATAATGGTTATGCGGTCCGTGAAATGACCGCAAAATTGGGGTGCCAAAACTGGAAAAGAACTCACCATGTCTGCGGTCACTATGCGGCCTGCAGACCTGTTATGCGGTCGCATAATGTACCGCAAAACGGTTTTGCGGTCTCATAATGCACCGCAGAACCTCCCTCTGAAAAATCCCGAAGTGGAATTTGCGACAAGAGTACGGCCCACGAAATGGTTATGCGGTCGTATAATGGGCAGCAAAAATGACATTAAAATGGCCCAAAAGACTGCTCCACTCTGCGGCCATTCTGCGGTCCGCAAAGTGATTCTGCGGTCGCAGGACGGACCACAGAAATGCCTACTTCTGCCCAACATTTTCCTTTAACTCCCCAGCATTCTATTCAATCCGAAACGTTTGAACCGCGGTTCGCAAGCTCGCCGCGAAGAATTTCTACCATTATTAACCTTTACGCTTACCCCTGCATCACGAACCCCGGTTTTTAGGAATTCCCTTTTTACGGGGCCTTACACCCAGGGTCCTAAGTCTCCTCTCACATACCAAACACCTCCACCTACATACTAAATACCTCCACCCATATATCGGTTTTCATCCCCCAGATACCGACAACCTGCTACTACCTACCACGCCTATAACACTCCAATTGCAAAAACCAAGACCAAACTTTGACTGTAGACCACCTAGACAATACACCCCAATTGCTGAACCCATAGACCAACTATACGAGAGCCTGAAGGTTGCTGGTTATGCCATTGCCATGGAGAATTCTTCTCAGTAGGTTAACCCCAACAAAACATGTGCCTATCATTCAGGCATGAAGGGTCATACCATTGATGAGTGTCGTACACTGAAGGACAAGATTCAGACATTAATTGACACTAAAGTCATACAGGCAAATGAAGATGCACCAAATGTTCGTAATAATCCTCTCCCGGATCACAGAGGTGAGGGAGTGAACGTCATAGAGACTAATGAGGAATGGGATTCAGAAGGGTCAATTGGACTCATTTGATAGGGAGATGATCCTAAAACATCCCCGATCACCCTCACACTCATTGTGGTACAAACCCAAGCACCGTTTGAAGTCGAGGTAACCACACCAGCACTGTTTGAAGTCAAGGTAACCACACCCTTCACTGTGATGGTAGATCCCACGATATCTTACAAGTCTAATGCTATCCCATGGGATTATGTTGCATAAGCAAAGAGGAAAGGAAAAACAAAATGGAGGAAACAGGTGCGGCACAAGGCATGACTAGAACTGGCAGAGTTTATACATCTGAGCACTTGGGAGGAACAAGCAAGGAAGCTGCATCTAAGCCGCCTATTGTTAAGACTGCCCTGATGACCTTTGGAGAAAAGTACAAGCAAGGTAATACTCTATCGTCGATCATCTTCATAAAACTCCCGCTCAGATATCCATCTTGTCACCGTTGCAAAACTCCGAGACACAAAGGAATGCCTTGATGAAAGTGTTGAGTGAAGCTTATGTACCCACCGACATCACTAGTGGGTTGATGGCCAACATGGTCGGGCAGGTACTGGAAAGCCACAAAATCACCTTTCACGAGGATGATTTACCACCAGAAGGACTAAGTCATAGCAGGGCACTATACATCATAGTGCAATTTGAGGATAAGTTCATCACCAGGGTCCTGATAGATGGGGGTTCAAGTCTCATTATATGCCCACTGACTACTCTAAAGAGGTTGGGTAAAGGCCTGCACAAGATACGAATGGGAAGTATGAATGTAAAGGCGTTTGATGGATCCCAAAGAGCCGTAATCGGAGAAATCAACCTCAACCTACAAATGGGCCCGACTTGGTTTGATGTTGAGTTCCAAGTGCTGGATATATCTGCTACCTATAATCTATTATTGGGACGACCTTGGATACACACCGCTAGGGCAGTGGCTTCTACTCTGCATCAGGCTGTGAAGTTTGAATGGAATCATCAAGAAGTGATTATCCATGGGGATGGAAGCAACCCGATCTACACCAAGGAGCTGTTCTCAAAAATTGGACTGCTGCACCATCCCGGGCCCGTCGAGTTCCTGGGTAGCTTGGCAGATTAGTATCAATTATTTTTAAGCATTTGAGACATTTTTAGTATTTTGCTTTGAAATAATTGCTCGAGTCATCGAGCCGCATTTGTTAACATTTTAAAGATTTCAATTAATGCATTACTACTTTTAGTATTTACTATTATTCTCTACATTTTCTCTCTTTACAACATTATTGTTACCTATCTCGATGAACGTGTGACTGTGACATGTAATGAGACAACGCAACATAAGGATAGTGATTCAGAAGACCGGGAAGATGATACGATACCTGAGGAAATCGTCAGAGAAGTGGAAAATTTTAAAAACAAGCCAAAGTCCAATTTGGACGAAACTGAAGTAGTTAACTTAGGGGATTCCGAACTGGTCAATGAAACACGCATAAGCATTCATCTATCACCGTCAGAGAAATAAGAGTACATCAGATTCCTAAAAGAATATGAATATATCTTTGCATGGTCCTACGACGATATGACGGGTTTGAGCACATCCATAGTAGCTCACAAGTTATCCACTAATCCTACATGTCCACCGGTAAAGCAGAAGCTCAAAAAATTCAAGTCGGATATGAGTTTGAAGATAAAAGAGGTCACCAAGCAGATCAAAGCCAAGGTTCTTAGAGTGGTCGAGTACCCGACTTGGTTAGCCAACATTGTGCCAGTTCCAAAGAAAGATGGGAAAGTCAGAGTATGTGTTGACTACCAAGATCTAAACAAAGCAAGTCCCAAAGATGCTTTCCCGTTGCCTATTTACACAGATTGATCGACAACTGTGCCAAACATGAACTCTAATCCTTTGTGGATTGC
Organism: Nicotiana otophora; assembly: GCA_000715115.1. Classification (NCBI taxonomy): domain Eukaryota; kingdom Viridiplantae; phylum Streptophyta; class Magnoliopsida; order Solanales; family Solanaceae; genus Nicotiana; species Nicotiana otophora. The sequence continues at coordinate 75,278 of AWOL01S0002641.1, read as the reverse complement.
TTCGCGGTGTACCATTAGATCTTGATGGATGAGGAGGATGCTGAAAAGACAGCCTTCATCATGCCATGGGGAATATATTGTTATAAAATGATGCCATTCGGTCTGAAGAATGCCAGAGCTACCTATATGAGAGCCATGACAACTATTTTCCATGAGATGATACACCAAGAGATATAAGTGTACTTGGATGACGTTATCATCAAATTCAAAAGGAGTACGGATCACATAGCAGATCTGAGGAAATTCTTCGATCGGCTTCGAAAATATAACCTGAAACTGAATCCTGCAAAGTGTGCTTTTGGAGTCCCTGCTGGGAAATTGTTAGGATTCATCGTTAGTCGTAGAGGAATTGAGTTAGACCCATCAAAGGTCAAAGCAATCCAAGACTTGCCACCTCCGAAGAATAAGAAAGATGTGATGAGCTTTTTAGGGCTTCTTAATTACATCAGTCGCTTCATAGCACAATCAACCGTGATATGTGATCTGATCTTCAGGATGCTGAGGAAAGATGCTGCAACAAGCTGGACTAAAGAATGCCAAAAATCCTTCGACAAAATCAATGAGTATTTATCTAAACCACCCGTTCTGGTCCCACAAGAGCCAGGAAGACCACTGCTGCTTTATTTGTCTGTAGTGGATGAAGCTTTCGGTTGTGTTTTGGGACAATATGATGAATTTGGAAGAAAGGAGCAGGCAATATACTATATGAGCAAGAAATTCACACCCTACGAAGCCCAGTACTCTTTGCTGGAACGCACTTGCTGTGCTTTGACATGAATAGCTCAGAAGTTGAGGCATTATTTCTGTGCATACACTACATATCTCATATCAAGTATGGATCTACTGAAATATATCTTTCAGAAGCCCATGCCTACGGGCAAGTTAGCAAAGTGGAAAATATTGCTGAGCAAGTTTGACATCGTCTATGTAACTTAGAAGGCAGTCAAAGGACAAACATTAGCAGATCATCTGGCAGAAAATCCCGTAGATGGAGAATATGAACCATTGAAAACGTATTTTCCCGACGAGGAGGTGTCATTCGTGGGAGAAGATATCACTGAAGCATATGATGGTTGGAGAATGTTCTTCGACGGAGCAACAAACTTCAAAGGAGTAGGTATTGGAGCTGTCTTGGTATCAGATACCGGCCAACACTATTCGGTATCCGCAAAACTCAGGTTTTCATGCACCAACAATATGGCGGAGTATGAGGCCTGCATCTTGGGACTCATGTTGGCCATTGACATGAATGTTCAGGAGTTGTTGGTAATTCGAGATTCCGATCTTTTTGTGCATAAGGTTTTAGGAGAATGGGCTACAAAGAACACCAAAATATTGCCATATTTGCACTATTTACAAGAGCTGATCAAAAGGTTCAAAAAGATAAAATTCAAACATGTTCCGAGAATTTCAAAATGAGTTCACAGATGCATTGGCCACTCTATATTCCATGATACAACACCTAGACAAGAACTTCATTGATCTTGTCCCAATAGGAATTCATAAACAACCAGCTTATTATGCTCATGTTGAAGAAGAGAGCAATGGAAATCTGTGGTTCCACGACATCAAGGAATATTTGGCAAAAGGAGAATACTAGAGCACTCTACCCATACTAAAAAATGCATGCTTCAAAGAGTAGCCAACCATTTATTTCAAAGCGGAGGAATTCTGTATAGAAGAACTCCTGACTTAGGGTTACTATGGTGCATCGATGCCAAGGAAGCATCCAGATTGCTCGAGGAAATATATGCCGGAATTTGCGGACCGCGCAAGAATGGCTTCGTCTTAGCCAAGAAAATACTAAGAGTAGGGTATTTCTGGATGACTATGGAAACAGACTACATCAAGTATATTCAGAAATGTCAACAATGCCAGATACATGCTGATATGATATGAGTTCCACCCAATGAACTCAATGCAACAAGTGCACCCTGGCCTTTCTCTGCTTGGGGCATGGATGTGATCGGTCCAATCGAACCCGCTTCTTAAAATGGGCATAGGTTCATTCTAGTGGCCATAGATTATTTCACAAAATGGGTCGAAGCCGCATCTTACAAAGTTGTAACTAAGAAAGTCATCACAGATTTTGTTCGGGACCGTGTTGTTTGTCGGTTTGGAATGCCAGAGTCAATCATCACCGACAATGCCGCCAATCTCAACAGTGACCTAATGAAGACCAAGCATAAGAATTCCACGGTATACAAGCTGCAAATGAATGGAGCTGTAAAGGCAGCCAACAAGAATATCAAGAAGATACTAAGGAAAATGGTAGATAATTACAAGCAATGGCACGAGAAGTTGCCATTTGCTCTGCTCGGTTATCGTACCACGGTTCGCACATCAACTGGGGCAACTCATTACCTATTGGTTTATGGCATTGAAGTAGTTATTCTTGCCAAAGTATAAATCACTTCTTTGAGAATTATACAAGAAACCGAGATCAGTGATGCAGAATGGGTACAAAGCCGCTATGAACAACTGGCTTTCATTGATGGAAAGAGAATGAATGCAGTATGTCACAGTCAACTCTACTAGAACAGAATGACAAGAGCTTTCAACAAAAAGGTCAGACCAAGGCAATTCACACCGGGGCAGTTGGTGCTAAAGTGGATCTTCCCACATCAGGATGAAGCCAAGGGGAAGTTCTCACCCAAATGGCAAGGTCCCTACATAGGTCATCGAGTATTAACAGGAGGAGCACTCATACTTGCAGAAATGGACGGAGAGATTTGGCTCAACTGAGACGCAGTCAAGAGATACTATATTTAGGATTCTTGATGTAACTGAACTACGCTAGACCTAATTCCCGTTTAAGAGGGGATACGTAGGCAGCCCTGTGGGTTTGGTCATATCTTAATAAAATCTTCATTTTCCTCATGATCAGAAATTGGGACAAGATTGCAAGTTCAGCCAACTTCGTCATATGTGGAACAACCAAAAATGTTGCATTTAAACTGGGGCAGAATTTTGAGGGGAGGTTGCAATGTCCCTGAAATGTGTCACAAACCGGTTCATCTAAATTATTTGATATCACATACTACATTTCAAATAATTATATTTTCGCAAATAATTTATCAAATGCACATGTTTTCAAAAACTTTGTTTCAATGATAGCGAGGCGTTACCCATGGTAACTCAAACAAGATCTCGAGATAGGAGTAAAGGCGAAGCAAGGATTCAAGAGCACGACCCAACCATCCCCTGCAAAACTCACAATTTTCCTTTGGATGCAGGTATGATAGACAGAACAGTAATATTCGCAAATACATACGCACAACAAAATCACTACCTCCATGCCGACAAGTTGCTAAACGCAAACACATCAAGCTAAGAAATACTTTACTCTCTCGCAGCTGATCATTGCTTTTCTTGCGTAAGGCTAAGCACTGCCTTTCTCTGCATGAGACTAAGCATTGTCTCCATTTATTGCATGAGGTTAAGCATTATCTCCGTAATTGCATAAGGCTACGCACTGCCTTTCCCTGCATGAGACTAAGCATTGTCTCCATTTCTTGCCTGAGGCTAAGTATTGCCTCCGTAATTGCATAAGGATAAGTATTGCCTTTCTTTTAAATGAGACTAAGCATTGTCTCCATTTCTTGCATGAGGTTAAGCATTGCCTCCGTAATTTCATAAGGCAAAACACTGCCTTTTTCTGCATGAGACTAAGCATTGTCTCCATTTCTTGCATGAGGTTAAGCATTGCCTCCGTAATTGCATAAGGCTAAGCACTGCCTTTCCCTACATGAGACTAAGCATTGTCTCCATTTATTGAATGAGGCTAAGCATTGCCTCCGTAATTGCATAAGTCTAAGCATTGCGTTTCTTTAATGAGACTAAACATTGTCTTCATTTCTTGCATGAGGTTAAGCATTGCCTCTGTAATTACATAAGGCTAAATACTGCCTTTCTCTGCATGAGGCTAAGCATTGTCTCCATTTCTTGCATCAGGCTAAGCATTGTCTCCTTAATTACATAAGGCTAAGCACTGCCTTTCTCTTCATGAGACTAAGCATTGTCTCCTCTTCTTGCATGAGGCTAAGCACTGCCTCCCTAATTGCATAAGGCTAAGCACTGTCTTTCCCTGCATGAGGCTAAGCATTGTCTCCTCTTCTTGCATGAGGCTAAGCATCGCCTCCTTAATTGCATGAGGCTAAGCACTGCCTTTTGCTGCTGAGACTAAGCATTGTCTCCTCTTCTTGCATGAGGCTAAGCACTGCCTCCCTAATTGCATGAGGCTAAGCACTGTCTTTCCCTGCATGAGACTAAGCATTGTCTCCTCTTCTTGCATGAGGCTAAGTACTGCCTCCCTAATTGCATAAGGCTAAGCACTGCCTTTCTCTACATGAGACTAAGCATTGTATCCTCTTCTTGCATGAGGCTAAGCATTGCCTCCCTAATTGCATGAGTCTAAGCACTGCCTTTCCCTGCATGAGACTAAGCAGTGTCTCCTCTTCTTGCATGAGGCTAAGCACTGCCTCCCTAATTGCATAAGGCTAAGCATTGCCTTTTCCTATATGAGATTAGGCGTTGTCTCCTTTTCTTGCATGAAGCTAAACACTGCCTCCCTAATTGCATAAGGCTAAGCATTGCCTTTTCCTATATGAGATTAGGCGTTGTCTCCTTTTCTTGCATGAAGCTAAACACTGCCTCCCTAATTGCATAAGGCTAAGCATTGCCTTTCCTTGCGTGAGACTAAATACTATCTCTGCTACGCTACCTAAGACCTAGCACTATCTCTTTGGTCATTTAGGGCTAAGCGAGACCCTCATCTCACACAAGACTAAGCCTTGTCTTGTCTCGTCCTCGCATATGATCATGCATCATATCATTGCATTTCATGGACTGAAACATTGCCATTTTGTCCAAAGGCGTCATAGTCCGAAGGCAGCATCCTCATAGCCGGGAGACACCATTCCATGGCTTGAGTATCTCTCAAAATTGCACATCATTATTCAAAGGCGTCATAGTCCAGAGGCACCATCATCATGGCCCGAGGACACAATTTCATGTCCTTCGAATCCCTTATCATACGCTTCATGGCCCAGGACGTCATGGTCTAAGGACATTTTCCTCATCGTCCAAAGACAACCTTTATGGTCCAAAGGGAATTTGCATCATATTTAAACTTTCACAATAACCCATATATATATTCGCACGCACCATGTTTAAGTTTTGCAGGTAATCCAGAAGGTAACCGTTCTACAAACTGGAGCAATCTTCGCTCCGGTTCTGTTCATAACATTCACATCCTTCAATTGTTTCAAATGTAATCAACTACCAGTAATTGCCTACCTTTTACTCTATGACCGTTCAGATTTTTTCCTTGTGACACAACCGTAACATTTCAAATTCACATTTCACCACTCCGCATAAATTCATCGGATACTATCGTACCCAAAAGAACCTTTCTGAAACATACAACCATTCCTATAACAAGTCAATCGGTTTTGTTCACCGTTGGATCCAGAACTACACACGGCTTGATTCCCGTAACACCAAGGATATGTAGGCAACTCAGGAACCAAGGTTCAACCTCCATTGTTTTCAAATCACATCATTCCCCACTCAATTCGGCCAAAATTGATCATCATTTTCTTTACCCGACAACTCTTTCATCATTCCCGGGTAAAGAGGGGCAATTGTTGATACCTAATTTTGCCCTCATATTTTTTCAAATAATTTAAATACTTTCAAAATATTATTTTTTGCATCATTATGTAGTTTACAAAATCTATACAAGCATTTTATATAATTTTCCATAATTGTTAGAGCTTTAAAATCGATTTTCTTGCATTTAAATTACTGAAATATTTATTACTTATTCCTTAAAATTATTATTTTGATGACCTAATCATCTAAAATTATTATTTTCATCCATAATACATGTTTCAAATATTTGTTTTACTTAATTTTATTGATATTCTTAGGCTATTTGCACAATCTTGTAATAATAGCCTATATTTTGTATTTTACTGCATTTGTCATTTTATTCAGGGTCAAAATAATATTATACATTTTTATAATCTTTTAATATTATCTTAAAGTATTAATTTGCATAAATAGTATTTTTACATATTTATTTAGTTAATTTTATTAAATTTCTTCCCTTTTAACCCCTTATTTAAAAGCTGGCCCAATTGTTTGAGCTATGTTTCAGACCAAAGAGACCCAAATCCCTGGCCCAATCCTCAAGCCCAACCCCAAGTGACCCTGCCTAGTCCAAAATTTGACCCATCTCGTTTTTAATCTTAGCCGTTGATCAAAAGCGATCAACGGCTCACAACACCCCACTCCCTTTCCTTATATCCCCATAACCTAACCCTAATCCCCATTTACGCTTAAAACACGAATCACCCTCCAATTCAAACTTAACGAACTTTGAAACTTCAACTTCTACAATTGATTCCGAGACCTATCAAATTACGTCTGATTGACCTCAAATTTTGCACACAAGTCACATTCGACATTACGGGCCTACTCTAACTTTCGAAATCGAAATCCGACCCCGATATCAAAAGTCCACTCCCGGTCAAACCTCTTTAAAATTATCCAAATTTTTAACTTTCGCCAAACGACTCCAAAATGACCTACGGACCTCCAAATCCACATTCGGACGCGCTCCCAATACCAGGATCACCATACAGAGCTATTCCCAGACTCGAAATCCCAAACGACATCGATAACATTGAAATGCACTTCAACCCAAATTTATGAATATCTTCCAAAATGCTAACTTCCACAATAGGCACCGAAACGCTCTCGGGTCATCCAAAACTTGATCCGGACATACGTCCAAGTCCAAAATCATCATACGAACCTGTTGGAACTGTCAAATCCCGATTCTGAGGTCATTTACTCCAAAGTCAAATCCTCCAACTTAAGGCTTCCTAAATTAGAATTTTCTTTCCAAATCAATTCCGGACTTCCCGAAATTCAATTCCGACCACACGTACCAGTCATAATACCCGAAGTGAAGCTACTCATGGTCTCAAACTGCCGAACAACACACTAGAGCTCAAAACGACCGATCGGGTCGTTACATCATCTCCCACTTAAACATACGTTCGTCCGCAAACGTGCTAAGAACTGCTCTGGAGTTATCCGAAATTATTGTTTAACAGCTCGTGCACCTACCCGTTCTACCACAATTCAGTTGAGCACATTAGCTCGAGCAAATCTGAAGATTCTCCCTTTTATTTAGTCAAATTAGCCTTAGAGCCAAATTCTAACATCTGAAATTCTTTGCCAGGCCTGTTTCCAACATACGAACGCCTTATTAATCACTACACAATGCACCAGTACATGTTTGTATACCTTCGTAGAATCCACACCATGCACTGCATAATTCACATGACCATAATAACATCCCCTGATAACAACAACCGAAATCCCACGAATTTGATGCTCACAACACAACTCATGACTCATATAAGTCCTGTTCCAACTCTTGCAATACTGCCACGACGGAGGAGATGTGTAGGAATTCATAACCAATTGCCGAGTCAAGAAATCATTGAGTCTCTCCTCTGGACAAGAACCATTACCTCATTATGAACCAAATAATGATATTTGCTCTTTAATATGCTTCATATAAATCTGATCGCACTAATCCCAGGTCTAATAATCTTGTCTCACCCAATACAAACTGCTCAGGCAATAAGCCACCTCAGACACTGCCAAAAGTCTCATATGATGCCACAATGTGCCAACATGCTACAACCCCGAATGTGATACATAAGGAAACGAACTCTGGAAAGAACTACTCAACCCATGTAGCTAATTTAAACAACCAAAAAGATGTCATGAACCTTCCTCAGAAAATGAGAAGCAAATCACACAATAATAGATGTGGGAAATTGTACTCAATATCACACTATTGCGGCGTGCAAATCGATCCACACATGATACCATTGGGGCGTGCAACCTGATCCAACCATGATAACCGTGGCGGCATGCCACCCGATCCAAACAACGTATCCGTGGCGGAGTGCCACCCGATCCAATCATATACCCGTGGTCGCGTGCCGCCCAATCCACACATAATAATAGAAAGAAAACACACATCGAGCCGTAACTCTTATACGCACGAAATGCCTAAATATCAACCATAAGCACGCCAAGTGCATAATACAAATCCTGGGGAGACGGGTGGCGTCATATGCTATAAAACTCAAGCACAACTAAGGTGCAATAAATGACCTGCATCTCGAGAGCCATCCTGCTCATATAACACCACAAACTATATGGAATCTCAATACGAGTGTGACTAATCAAACCGCCTCACAACCCACATGGCACAACAGAGACTACACAGAAGGGACAACAACAAAAATAACATCCAAGGCCCGAAGACCCCTTCAAAAATAGCGCTATGCTAAAATGAACACATCCGGCCTGATATAGAGCCCACATTCACATTTAGATCCATCCACAGACCTCAAGTCAATTTTGATCGTACCGCACTGGACTAATAACCTTTCAAGGAGCCACACCAACCCTTTTTCCCATGACACACAAGAACAACCGCCAAATCCGGAAGAAACTTCCGCAATTCACAACCAACTGAATAGAGCGCCTTTCAGGCCTAAACTCTCAAATTAGCGATAGTACCGAATTTCCATACTTGGTTTCAATTCTTTAATCAATCAAGTGACTACATGTCACACTTATACAATCTTCCCGTGGGATACGCTCCCATGACTTTCCGCACCAGGTAACCAGCCTGCACATCCATACCACCAGCCACACAAATGCTGTAAAGAAATCAAGAAGCCGCAAATCAGTACACAAAGCCTCTTATGCAGTACACCGATATCAGGTGACACCCAAGACAATACCAGCTTACTCTAACCATCTGAATCCCTTCTTTCTCATCCGAGCTCGTGATATTCTCGCCAACACCAAACGGCAACCTTGATCCTCAACTTCCAATTCCTATGCCGCTAACTGTGCCTAGCATGCCAATATGCGACAGTACAAGAATTTCACCATAACTCCTGAACCACTAATAGAATAAACACTTTATCATAGAGAAACTTTTTACGTAGCTCATCTTAGAAGAACCATTGCAACATGTGACTGAATTCCCATAACCGCAGAAAATACAAATCCTCAAGTAGTGGTCTAAACCACCATAACTCTCCCGGGATCCATATACATATAACATGCCATAGTACTCTAATTCCTCCAAATAAAATCAGTTACGGCGACCGTCAAGCCTCGCACACACTGCCACAAACCATATGCAGAACTTAACAAGCTGAAGGAACTGATCATTGCCACCATTATGCCAATTCAACCATTGCTAACCGATCCGACTTCTTCTAATTTACTCTGGACTTGCCTTAGGAATAATAATAGCTCCATTCAAATCATCATGAATCCAAATCCGCACTCACCCTGAGTGACCTTATTCCACGAGACCACGTTGTCTCAAAACTCACGAACCATCTCATTCCCTCCTTGTGCGCATATTCACATCTTCAACTGGTACACCCATTCTGATAATTTCCTTATCATTCCAAAGTTATTTTCTACCATTCTTCTACTGCTACACCACATACCGAAGATAGCATAGAACAATCCAAGCCCCTTTCATAATACGCTGCAACAGCTCGATACTTAACCATACTACGGACTCAAAATCCTTAGGCATCACACTTTAACTTTTGAACCTACTAGGACCATTGTTGAGAGTTACCCACTCTGACTTGTCCCCGAATATAATCAAACTCCACACGAAGCATAGACTCTGAGTCTACCCAAGACCTAAACATGAACCGATAAGGCCAAAGATAGCACACATTCCTCAAATCCTTTGCTCAAGTTACAACTGATGTTTTCTTTCCTTAGTTGTAATAACCCATCAATACATCGATAACCAAAACCCCGCACAAGTTGACAACTACGCAATCCAATCATAGACGGTGGGGCTCTCCTACTTAGCTTAAAGCTACAATTACATAACCCCGGGACCCGCCAAGGTTCCTTCTTCCTTATTGACATCAGCTAAAAGTCTAACAACACCTTCCAAACTCGAAGTCATGTTGCATCCAAAATAAAATCCATGGTCCTAGTTACTACCCATCACGATTCCCAAGTTGCTCTAAACATCCCTCAAGGCATGTGGCTATCCTACCACGGAACCCATATGCTACTTTGCCACTCTCCCACTTTGGTAAAACCCTATCCTTTAAGCAACTTCTCAACTTTTACTTTTCACACTTGATCTCCTATCAATTCAACCACTGCAAGACACCTCCCACGTGTACTTCCTCGTCCATCACTGCCCAATTGTTGCTCCAAAACCGAATCCATCTCTATAATATCCGAACACACGAGTCGCCACCAACTCTAAACCTCTTAGAAGATCATCTTTCTTGATCCATCAATACTAGAAGTACCAATTCGATTCCGAAACCGCTACACTCAGTTATCTCTGACAACCGCATCTTAGGCACTATTTCACAACACCCTGCCCCCAAGGCAATGTGAATAAGACCATAACGCCAACGAGCTTAACACGTTCAATCAAGGACAACGACACCACATCAGAGATGAAAATTCCACCACGCCCAAAATACCAAGTCTCGTTACTCTCAACCTAAACACTCATAGTCCGATTGCCTTTCCTTCGCTGGAAGTAAAATACTGAGCCTCTGAATCATGCACTGAGTAAAACCTCCTTTCAAGTCATTCACTGCCTCGATGCATAGATAGGCATCCTACTATTACACAATCATGGTGTGATAACAAAACACTGATCGTCATAACAATCAATGCTAAATGTCAAAACCATAGGAAATACTGATGCTGAGCTGAAACGACAGGACGACCTTCCGCAAGGCGACGATAATAGCCTATTCAAACACGCAGGCAGAGACATCCTGCACCACCTCTGTAGCACCATGACAACTCCTGAATTCCTAATCTATAACAAGCTCTTCACGTCGCATAAGATTGAATAGGAAAGAAATAAAGGTACAAGCCTCAAAAGAATCAATTCGCATGATGAGGAATCAAGAAGGGAAGTGCTCCTAACAGCCTTGTAGCCTCTCGAAGATAAGTACAGACGTCTCCGTACCGATCCACAAGACTCTACTAGACTCGCTCATGACTCGTGAGACCTAAGTGAACCTAGCGCTCTGATACCATGTTGTCACGACCCAAAATCCATTAAAGATTGTGATGGCACCGGACACCGCTGTCAGGCAAGCCTACACTATATACTTAATTTAGTTCTCATTTAATATTTTGAAATCATAATTACCTTCAATTAAATAATAAAAGATGAACTTCACCGAGTAAATAATAATGTTTTTAAAAATTTCAATACTGAAAAATCCATAATCACCCCAAAACCTGGTGTCACAAGTGCATGAGCATCAACTAGGAATGTAAAATAAAATACAACCTCTGTCTGAAATACAAATTTGGACAGGAGAAATATAAATACTCTGAAGGAGACTCTGTCGGCTGCGGGTCGTAATGTGGAATGCAGCTCACTTAGGTGCCCGCATGCATACACGCCTCTTCTTTCACAAGGACACTAGTCATATATGTACCTGCATAAAAAATTGTGCAGCAAGTGTAGCATGAGTACGTAATCAACGTGTACCCAGTAAATATCTAGCTTAACCCCGGAGGAGTAGTGACGAGGGGTCGACATAGACACTCACTAGTGGTCCAATAACATCAGGTACAGTAAAGAGATAAGTAAATATGAGACAGAGTAAATAAATGAAATAAACAAGTAATGAATCACGTGGTACAAATCCCCCTTCTTTACGAGGAACTCAAGCTCTCCATTAGAAATTCCCTCCTTAACCGGAGCATATATAGACATATATAGTAGATCTCATCAGATAGATCGTTATAACTCAAATTGGAAAAACTCACAGATACACTAGCTCTTTGCCAAATATTACACACGAATCCATGAGGATATGATATAGGAAATTCCGAGGCGTACGACCCGATCCAACATAAAAATTTAAACTATGCAATGCCGAGGGTCGAACGGCCCGAACCATAGATACATATATTAAACTGCCGAGGTGAACGGCCCGCTCTCATAAGAGTGTGGTCCATAAATCCTGCCGAGGCGAACGGCGCGATCCCATAAGAGTAAGAAGATTTGATAGATCCTTGACCCCACTCACGAATAAACGTGTGATTTAAAATTTCTTTAACAATAACCATTCAATGAAATATATATACCATGGAAACATGCCGTAAGATGAGTAAAATTATTCGGTGACTAATCATGAAATCGTGTAGTCTCTATAATAGGAAGTCTAGTAATGTAAAACAGAGGAATTTAATAGGCGAGAGATTGCTCAAATAGTACAGCTATAGCATGATGTGAACCTAAGTCTACCCGAACAATAACATAAATGTAGCTACGTACGGGCGCTCATCACCTCGCGCGTACGTAGACCCCCACAATAAGTAGCACACATCAATATACAACACCTAGGGGTAATTTCTCCCTTACAGAGTTGGACAAAAGACTTACCTCGCTCCAAAATTCTATAACCGGCTCAAAAGCCTCTCTAAAACCTCAAACTGATGATTGTCGCTCCAAACTAGTCAATTAAGATGCAACCCAATCAAAATGTACTTTAATACTCATAATTAATCAATTTATAATAATTTTCAACCCCACTCGAAAAATCAATAAAGCAACCCTCGAGCCCACGTGCCCGGATTCCAATAAATTTCGAAGACAAACACTACCCATAACACTAAGAACTCAAATATATAATTTATTCTCAATTTCATGCCCAAATTCGTGATCAAAATCCAAGAATACCAATTTCTAGGTTTTACTTCAAAATCCCAAATTTCTACTAATTTCCATGTTTAAATCCATATATAAACCAAGTATCCAACTTGAAATAGGTGGGAATCACTTACCTTGCCATAGATGATGAAAATCTTTCTTTGAAGCTCTCCAAAAATCGCCCAACCAAGTCAAAAATGAGCCAAGTCCCGTTCATAAATCAATCTGTCCAGCTGACCGTCCGCACCTGCGGTACATCAGCCTGATTTGCGGCTCTGCATCTGTAGAAGACACATCGCAGATGCGGCTCCATCTCACACCAACAACCCTCGCTTCTGCGCCCAAGGTAGCACTCCTGCGCTCTCGCTTCTGCGCCCAACCCAGCGCACCTGCGCCTACGCTTCTGCGCACAGATGTGCCGCTTCTGCGGTCCTCAGCAGCCTTGGCCCCTACGCTTCTGCGCTTGGCTTACTACTTTTACGGCGTCGCCCCTGCGGCCCTATTTCCGCAGGTGCAATTACACCAGAACTCAGGCCCTTCAGCAAGACAACAAAACTCCAAGTTGATCTGTTGACCATCCGAAACCACCCCGAGGCCCTTGGGACCTCGACCAACTATACCAACACATCCCAAAACCTTTACGAACTTAGTCAAGTCTTTAAATCAAATCAAACAATGCTTGAAACATGAATCACCCTCCAATTCAAACTTAACGAACTTTGAAACTTCAACTTCTACAATCGATGCCGAAACCTATTAAATCACGTCCGATTGACCTCAAATTTTGGGTTGAATATATTATTCATAATATAAACAATTGACATATTACTATATGGGTTGAATATATTATTCATAATGTTTTGAAATTCTGACGGGGAATTTTTAACCCGAAAGGCATAACATTCCATTCATATTATCCAAAGGGGACGTTAAAGGCATTTTTATATTTATCCTTTTTGCTAATCTGTATTTGCCAGAAACCTGACTTCATGTAAAATTTGCTGTAAATATTAGCTTTGTAGATTCTTTTTAATAGATTTATTTATTAAGTATCGGGTACCTAATCCATTGTAATACTTTTTTAATGGTTTATAATTAATTACAAGTCTAGGAGCGCCTCTTTCCTTTTCTGCGTTATTGTTAACGTAGAAAGCTGCACAGCTCCATGGTGACTTTGATGGTTTTATGATTTTCTTTTTAAGGAGATCATTAATTTTGCTCTTGCAAATTTTCATGAGATCATGGTTCATTTGGATAGGCCTTGCCTTTGTTGGTATGTCATGTTCTGTGAATTCATTAATATAGGGTAGTTTAACTACATGCCTTTTCCTTTCCAGAAGGCATTGGGTAATTCTGAACAAACTTCAAGTTCGAGTTTTTCTTGAAAACGTTTAATTTTTTCCTCCACTCCTGAGGTTTTTAAAGTTTGTTATATTTTGTGAACTTTTATATCATTTTTTAAATAATTTACTTGATTAGAAGGTAGGTTTATTTTAAAAATAGTCTTTGATTTGAGGAAGTCACTTTCCTCTTGGGAAATAAAGTTCAGATATGGAAATTTTATTTCCTTTCCTAATATTATGGTGCAGATTGCATCCAAGTTATCATAATATGGTTTTATTTGTGTTATGAATGGTATTCCTAGGATAATCTCTTTGTTTATATCCCTAATTACTATGAAGTCATTTATAAAGAAGATTCCATCATTACAGATATGTGCTTTTGATAACTTGTAGTTTATTTTTAATTTTTCTCTTGTGACGGAGTATAATTTCGCAGTACCCTTTTCAATGTATTTTGTTGGTACTATTCCTTCCATTATGCAGTTCATGTCTGCACCTGAGTCTAGTAAAGCTAATTTTCTTAGCGTGATATCTTTAACTTTTAGTGTATTGGGAATATGATAGCTTTGGGCTCTTACTTTTGTAATTTTAGCTACAACTATACCACTTCCTATTTCATATTGATTGATGATTGAGTCGTCATCATTTATTTTTGAATTATCATCTTCTGTGAAATATTCACCAATTGGTTCTTTCTTATTGGCTGCTTATAATATTTCTTTTGTAAGATTTTCCATTTCCATTTTGTCAAGTCTAAGCTTGGCAGCCTTTATTTCATCTTTTACGAATTTTAATTCGATCTGTAGATGTTGGATAATAGGTTTATCATCTTTGACTGAAAATCTATTCATAACTTCTTTCATATTAAAAGTTCTATTTTATTACGATCTCCTTTTTGATTTATGATAATATTTTTTAATTCAGTCAAGTATTTTCTTTTGATTTCTTCATCATCTATGTGATCAATAATATCAAATAAGACTTCTTTGGAGTCATTAATAATAACTTTAATAGAATTTTGACCACATACACATTTTGAACCAGTGCAGTTACAATTGTCTCCTTTAGAGCTATTGCTGCTATATGGGCTATATGCTACATCGATTAATTCATTATCACTATTAGTATCGGTATTTCCTATTGTTTCGAGTCTATGCACAGTGTTGGTGTAATGGTAGGGTGCCTGTCTACGTGTCGAGCTAGTGAATGACTCAAAAGGAGGATTTCTCAGTGCATGATTTAGAGGTTTGGCATATAATTCCAGCAAAGGAAAGGTAATCGGACTGTGGATGTCCAGGCTTTGGTTGATGGAGTAACAAGACTTGATATTTTCGAGTGTCGTGCAATTCTCAATTATGATGTGGCGTTGTCATCCTTGTCGGAATGCATTACGGTCCGCTGGTGTTATGGTCTCCTTTGATTTTGCCTTCGGGGTAGGGTGTTGTGAAATGATGCCTAAGGGGCGGTGGTCAGAGATAGCGGTGTGCAGCGGTCCAGAATTTAATTGGTATTTCTAATAGTGATGGATCAAGAGAGATGATCTTCGAAGAGGCTTAGAGATGGTAGCAATTTATTAGCTCATGTGCTACAGAGATGGAGTTTAGTTTGATGCAACAATTGAATAATGAAGAATGAGGAAGGACAAGGTGGGAGGCATCTTGCAGCGGATGAATTACCAGTAGGTCAAGTATGAGAAGCAGAGGTTGAGAAGTTGCTTAAAGGAGATGGTTTGACCGAAGTGGGAGAGGCAGAGTAGCATATGGATTCTTTGGTAGGATAGCCATGTACTTTGAGAAAGTGCTGAACGACTTGGGAATCGTGATAAAAGGTGATTTGGTTTACATATTTTATTTGGAATAATGGTCATGATATGGAGAGAGATTTAATATGGCAGGAAGAAGTTTGCTTGAAATGAGGAGGGGGTGTGAAGATTTGATTATCGTTTCAGATGCAATATGACTTGAGTTGGATGCTATTGTTCAACTCTCAGTTGATGTCAATAAGGAATGAAAAGACGTGTACAGGTGGTGGACGAGGGCTCGAGAGGGTTACAAAATGCATGGTAGTTGCACCCAGCGTAACGTCATGGAATTTCCACAGGAGGATTATCTCCTGTGAACAAGCTAGCGGTTGCGTGATGTTGATGAAACTGCTACGAAGGATTTTATTTGCTACTCGGTAAGAGGTCGATGTAACAACCCAGTCGGTCGTTTCGAGAGTTGTAGCCCCGTTCTCCCATTTACTGCTCCATTTGTTCTTTATAGTTGTTATATGACTTATCGGGTTAGTTGGTTCGGATCCAGAGAGATTTTGGAATGAATTGAGACACTTAGTCTCATAATGGAAAGTTTAAGTTGGAAAAATTGATCGGATGTTGACTTATGTGTAAACGACCTTGGATTTGAATTTTGATGGTTCCGTTAGCTCCGTTAGGTGATGTTTGACTTAGGGGCGCGTCTAGATTGTGATTTGGAGGTTCATAGTAGAATTAGGCTTGAAATGTCGAAGGTTGCAATTTTGGAAAGTTTGACCGGGAGTGGAATTTTTTATATCGGGGTCGGATTCCGATTTCGGAAGTTGGAGTAGGTCTGAGGTGTCATTTGTGACTTGTGTGAAAAGCTTGAGGTCAATCGAACGTGGTTTTATAAGTTTCGGCGTCGTTTGTAGAATTTGGAAATTTCAAAGTTCATTAGGCTTGAATTGGGGTGCTATTCGTATTTTTGATATTGTTTGAGGTGATTTAAAGTCTTCACTAAGTTCATATAATATTTTAAGACTTGTTGGTATGTTTGGTTGAGGTCCCGGGGGGCCTCGGGTTGATTTTGGGTGGTTAACGGTCCAAGGTTTGAAGTTGAAGAATTGCTGAAGATTTGCAACTGCTTGTGTAATCACACCTGCGGATAGGGAACCGCAGATGCGAGCTCGCAGAAACGAGGAAGGGGCCACAGAAGTATCCAAGAAGGTGGCTGGCAGAGGTCGCAAGTACGAGGTCCTTTCCGCATCTGCGTGTCCGCAGATGCGGGTGTCGTATCGCAGAAGCGCATGGGCGCTTGGTGAGGCAGCTTAGCAGAAGCGGATGGCCCTTCGCAGGAGCGTGTCCGTAGAAGAGGACTGGGCGTCGCAGAAGCGAAGGCACGTTGGGTAAGTGAATTCTGCAAATACGGAGATTTCACCGCAAGAGCAGGACCGCAGAAGCGAATTTTGGGACCGCAGGTGCGGTTTGACTGGGCAGAACATATAAACATAAGGGTCTGCGATTTTCTTCATTTTCTAACTTTTTGAGCTCGGATTTTGGAGATTTTTGAGAGGATTTTCAAGGGGATTCCTAAGGTAAGTTCCTTGTGTTCAGTTTTCTTCAATAATTATGTTTCCCCACTGATTTTCCACCTAGATGGTATGTGTTTGAGGTGTAATTTGGGGGTTTGAGGCTAGGGATTTGGAGAGTTAATTTTGGGGATTTGAATGATCAATTGGTGTCGGATTTTGATGAATTTTGTATGACTAGACTCGTGAGTGAATAGGCTTTC
>AWOL01S0002641.1:12651-53468 GCA_000715115.1 Nicotiana otophora | reverse complement strand
GAGTTTTGAGTTATAACCTCATAATTTTTTGTAGAATTTCCTTTAGCCCGTATTGATTGTATTGTACTGCTTGTGGCTAGATTCAGGTCATTTGGAGACCTATTTTCGAGGCAAAGGCGTGTTGGAGTAGAGTTTTGCTCGGATTGAGGTAAGTAACACTTCTAAACTGGGTTCTGAGGGTTCGAAACCCCGAACTTATGTGTTATGTGATTGGTATTGACGTGACGCACATGCCGAGTGACGGGCGTGCATCGTGAGAATTGTGACTTGGTCGATTCCATGGCACTGTATAACGGTTCTATCTTGTTGATATCCTTGTTTTCATCATGTGATAAAGAAATTGAGTTGTCCCTCATGCTAGATATCATGGTTTAGGCTTATGCCGGTACTGTTGGGGCCCATACTGGTCGTTTCTTGCTGTTGTCTTGTTTATTTCATTGATATTTCGTACTAAGTCATATTCATTCATTTCATGTCACATCTCAGTCTCTGTTGTTATTTATTGATATATCATATCATTATTTTCGGGCTAGTATCATGACACTGTGAGCCCGTGAGAGAGAGACTGGAGAGATTGATGACTGAGTGAGGCCGAGGGCCTGATTATGAGTGGCATTTATGGGATCGGGCTGTAAGCCGCACCAGTTATAGTGATTTATGATAGCGCTTGGGCTGAAGGAGCCTATCCGGAGTCTGCATACACCCCCAATGAGCACAGTTAATTATATTGAGGGATGGAGCTTCCCTGGACATGGATCTTGTCCGAAGCATTATATACCTGAAGATGGATCTTCTCCACGGGCTGGATTGGACGTACTCGGTACTAGGTGACGGATGGTCAGTGATGTATATATTCTGTGATGGACGTTCCTTGGGCCGTATGGGCCATATACAGTACCGAGTGATTGAGCATTTGAGAGTGTGAGCACATGAGGCTGTCAGCATGGTGCATCACATACAACATGTGCATTGGCATGTAGAAGTAGAGGAGTTATATTCTTCATAGCATTCAAATTTGATCCATTTTTACTGTTTTGAGATATCTATCGAACTTGAAAGCATGTCTACATTTCTGCACTGTTATTTTCTGTATTGAACTGTGCCGATTGAGTTCGTCCGTACTTCAGTCCACAATTTGGATTTTTTACTTTGAGTTGGTTGTACTCACTCTACACCCTGTACCTCGTATGTAGATCCAGATGCTTCCGGTTATGGCAGCTGCTGATTGAGGAGTCGAGATCTTAGAGACTATCGAGGTAGTTGCATGGCGTTCACAGGTCTTCATTCTCCTTCATTATCTTTATTTGTATTTCAGTTCTTAATTCCTCAGACATTGTAGTAGGCTATATCCTGTTATAGATGCTCATGTACTCGGTGACACCACAATTTTTGGGAGAGATTGTATTGCGTTGTGGTATTATTTTGGTTTTTAAAAGTTTTTCTTAAATATTAACTGCTTCTGTTTAATTTTCAAAGCTTTTATTTGGTTGAACTAGTTGAATAGTTGGCTTGCCTAGTTCCACGATAGGTATCATCACGACAGTCGGATTTTGGGCCGTGACAAGTTGGTATCAGAGCCTAGGTTACATAGGTATCACAAGTCATGAGTAGGTTTAGTAGAGTCTTGCGGATCGGTACAGAGACGTCTGTACTTATCTTCGAGAGGCTGTCGAACCCTTAGGAAATTTCACATTCTTGTATTCTTGTTGTGTGGATTTGTTGATTCCGGTAACTAAACTTTTGTTATTCTATTCTCTCACAGATGGTGAGTACACACACTACTGGGCAGGATGACAGCCACCAGTACTACCAGCTTGGGCCGCGAGAGGCCGAGGTCGTGGTAGAGGCTGCGGTAGGGGAATGGGTATAGCTCGTACAACAGCTAGGGCAACACCTGCAGACCCACCAGTTTCTCCAGCTATGGAGCAGGTACCCGATAAAGTTGAGGCAGTGGGGACAGCTCAGGCACCAGTTGTGACCATCGTGATTTCAGGCTTTCAGGAGGCTTTGGCCCAAATATTGACAGTTTGCATTGGCCTTGCTCAGGTGGTTTCGGCTCAGGCCGCACTTACTACTTCTCAGGCCAGGGGAGGTACTCATACCCCTATCGCCCGTAATCTAGAGCAGGTAGTGCCGAGACTTCAGATACCGGGGGCACTACCAGTCCATCCAATTGCAGTTGCTCAGGCCCCGGTAGTCCCCGTTATGGCTGATGATGAGTAGAGGAGACTTGAGAGATTTGGGAGGCTTCGACCTCCATCATTTAGCGGTGCTTAGTAAGATGATGCTCAGGGCTTCCTGGATAGGTGCGAGCAGATGCTTCAGACATCGAGTATTCTGGAGACCAGTGGAGTCTCATTCACTATTTTTCAGTTTTCTGGTGCTGCCTTCAGATGATGGGAGGCTTATGAGAGGAGCGGGACGGTCGATGTATCATGAATTACATAGTAGGAGTTCTCTGTTGTCTTCTTGGAGAAGTTTGTGCCGTAGTCTCGTAGAGAGGAGCTGCGCAGACAGTTTGAGCAGCTTCGTCAGGATGGCATGTCTGTGATGCAGTATGATATGAGGTTTGTAAAGATGGCTCGTCATGCAGTTTGGCTGGTTCCTACTGATAGGGAGAGGATCAGGACATTCATGGATGAACTCACATATCAGCATTATTGCTTATGACTAGGGAGAGGGTATCTGGTGCTACTTTTGATGAGGTTGTCGACATTGCTCGGTAGATAGAGGTGGTCCGCAGTCAGGAGCGGGTTGAGAGGGCGGCCAAGAGGCCTCGTGGGTCAGGAGGGTTTAGTGGTGTTCCTTCTGGAGGCCAGTTCCACCACGGCAGGGGTCGTCCTTATAGGTATGCTCAGATGGCTTATCCAGTTCGCCGTGGTGCATCATCTGGCCATGGTTCATACAGTACACATCAGGGCCAATCATCTCTCAGTGCCCTTCCAGCTCAGAGTTTGTCTCATTCACCTTCAGTTCAAGGCTCATTAGCACCGGGTTCTTCTAGTGGGTATTCTGGTGCTCGGGGCTCCCTCCAGTCCCCATCGCCATTCGCAGGGAGGTGTTGTTTCGAGTGTGAAGATATGTGTTATATCAAGAGATATTGTCCCCACCTTACGGGAGGTCCAGCTCAGAAAAGGAGTCAGCCTACGCCTTCAGCACCCGTTACATCACCACCCGCCCAGCCAGCTTAGGGTAGAGCTCAGTCAGCTAGGGGTCGCCCTAGAGGGGGAGGCCGATCAGGTGGTGGTCAGGACCGATTCTATGCTATTCCTTCCAAACCAGATGATGTTGCTTCAAACGCAATGATCTCAGTTATTGTCCTAGTTTGCCACAAGAGGCCTCTGTACTATTTGACCTTGGTTCAACTTATTCGTATGTCTCATCATAATTTTATCATTATCTGGATATGCCCCGTGAGTCCTTAGTTTCATATATTCATATCTCTATGCCGGTGGGCGATACTATTATTGTGGACCTTGTATATCGGTCGTGTGTAATGACCATTGGGAGTTTGGAGACTAGAGTTGATCTTTTGTTGCTTAGTATGGTTGATTTGGATGTGATCTTGGGTATGGATTGGTTTTCTCCATGTCATGCTATTCTCGATTGTCATGATAAGACTGTGATGATGGCGATGCCGGGGTTGCCGAGGATTGAGTGGAGAGGTTCTCCAAACTATGTTCCCAGTAGAGTGATTTCATATTTGAAGGCTCAGCGGATGGTTGGGAAGGGTTGTTTATCTTATTTGGCCTTTTTGAGGGATACTAGTGCTGATACTCCCACTATTGATTCTGTTTCGGTGGTGCGGGTGTTTCCGGACATATTTCCTGTAGACTTGTCGGGCATGCCGCCCAACAGGGATATTGACTTCGGTATTGACTTGGTGCGGTGCACTCAGCCCATTTCTATTCCACTGTATCGTATGGCACCAGCTGAGTTGAAGGAATTGAAAGAGAAGCTTCAAGAACTCCTTGATAAGGGGTTTATTCTACCTAGCGTGTCGCCTTGGGGTGTACCAGTTCTATTTGTGAAGAAGAAGGATGGAACTATGAGGTTGTGTATTAATTATAAGCAGTTGAACAAAGTTACAATCAAGAACAAGTATCCTTTGCCGCGTATTGATGATCTGTTTGACCAGCTTCAGGGAGCGAGGGTGTTCTCCAAGATTGATTTGAGGTCTAGGTATCACCAGTTTAAGATTCGGGACTCGGATATTCTACAGACAGCCTTCAAGACCCGTTATGGTCATTATGAGTTCCTTGTGATGTCTTTTGGGCTGACCAACGCCCCAGCAGCGTTCATGCATCTGATGAACAATGTATTTCAGCCTTATCTCGACTCATTTTTTATAGTGTTTATTGATGATATCCTGGTGTACTCTCATAGCCAGGAGCAGCATGCCCAGTATTTGAGGAATGTGTTGCAGCAGTTGAGGGAGGAGAAGCTTTATGCCAAGTTCTCCAAGTGTGAGATTTAGGCCAAGTTCTCCAAGTGTGAGTTTTGGCTCAGCTCAGTGGCATTCTTGGGACACATGGTGTCCAGTGCGGGTATTCAGGAGGATCCGAAGAAGATCGAGGCGGTTCAGAATTGGCCCAGGCCATCCTCAACTATAGAGATTCAGATCTTTCTGGGCTTCGCTGGTTATTATCATCGCTTCGTGGAGGGTTTCTCGTCTATTGCATCGCCCTTGACCAAATTGACCCAAAAGGGTGATCCTTTCAGGTGGTCAGATGAGTGTGAGGAGATCTTTCAGAAGCTCCTTGACCACAACTCCAGTTCTAGTTTTTCCATCAGCTTCAGGCACTTATTCAGTGTGTTATGATACTTCTCGAATTGGCATTGGGTGTGTATCTGTGCAGGAGGGTAGAGTGATAGCTTGTACTTTGCGTTAGTTGAAGCCTCACGAGAAGAACTACCCTGTTCATGATTTGGAGTTAGCTGCCATCATTCATGCATTGAAGATTTGGAGGCACTATCTCTACGGTGTGTCTTGTAAGGTGTTTATGGATCATAGAAGTCCCCAACACTTGTTCAAATAAAAGGATCTAAATTTGAGGCAGCGGAGATGGTTGGAGATGCTAAAGGACTATGATATCACTATTATGTATCATTACGGGAAGGCCAATGTGTTGGCCGATGCCTTGAGTAGAAAGATGGTGAGTATGGGTAGTCTTGCATTCATTCTAATTGAGGAGAGACATCTTGCAGTTGATGTTTAGGCTTTGGCTAACCAGTTCGTGAGATTAGATATTTCGGAGCCCAATTGGGTTCTAGCTTGTGTGGTTTCTCGGTATGACTTATATGATCGCATCATAGAGCGCCAGTATGATGATCCCCATTTGCTTGTCCTTAAGGGAATGGTTCAGCAAAGTGATGCCAGAGATGTTACTATTAGGGATGATGGGGTATTGAGGATTCAGGGTCGTATTTGTGTGCCTAATGTGGATGCGCTACGTGAGTTGATTCTTGAAGAGGCCCACAGTTCGTGGTATTCCATTCATCCAGGTGCCGCGCAGATGTATTAGGACTTGAGGCAGCACTATTGGAGGAGAAGAATGAACAAGGATGTAGTGGGGTTTGTAGCTCGGTGCCTTAACTGTCAGCATGTGAAGTATGAGCATCAGAGACCAGGTGGATTGCTTTAGAGGTTAGAGATTCTAGAGTGGAAGTTGGAGCGAATCACCATGGATTTCATAGTTGGGCTCCCACGGACTTCGAGGAAGTTCGATGCTATTTGGGTGATTGTGGATAGGCTGACCAAGTTCGTGCACTTCATTCCAGTTGGTACTACTTATTCTTCAGAGCGGTTGGCTGAGATTTACATCTGAGAGATCGTCCGCCTTCATGGTGTGCCAGTGTCCATAATTTCAGATCGAGGCACGCAATTTACATCACAGTTTTGGAGAGCAGTACAGCGAGATTTGGGCACCCAGGTTGAGTTGAGCACAACATTTCACCCTCAGAAGGACGGACAGTCCGAGCGCACTATTTATATATTGGAGGACATGCTACGCGCTTGTGTCATTGATTTTAGGGGTTCTTGGGATCAGTTTCTGCCACTCGCGGAGTTTGCCTACAACAATATCTACCAGTCGAGTGTTCAGATGGCTCCGTATGAGGCTTTGTATGGGAGACGGTGTAGATCTCCAGTTGGTTGGTTCGAGCTGGGGGAGGCCAGGCTATTAGGTACTGACTTAGTTCAGAATGTATTGGACAAGGTTAAATTGATTCATGAGCGGCTTCGTACGACGCAGTCCAGACAGAAGAGTTATGCTGACAGGAAGGTCCGTGATGTTGCTTACATAGTTGGGGAGAAGGTTCTGCTGAAGGTTTCACCCATGAAGGGTGTTATGAGATTCGGGAAGAAGGGCAAGTTGAGCCCTCGGTTTATTGGGCCTTTTGAGGTACTTCAGAGGATTGGAGAGGTGGCTTATACGCTTGCCTTTCCACCTAGCTTGTCGAGTGTGCATCCAGTATTTCATGTTTCTATGCTCCGGAAGTTTGTCGGCGATCCGTCTAATGTTTTGGATTGCAGCGCAGTTCAGTTGGATGATGATTTGA
Organism: Nicotiana otophora; assembly: GCA_000715115.1. Lineage (NCBI taxonomy): Eukaryota > Viridiplantae > Streptophyta > Magnoliopsida > Solanales > Solanaceae > Nicotiana > Nicotiana otophora. Next base: position 46,907 of record AWOL01S0002641.1, on the reverse strand, counting down.
CTTATGATGTGGAGCCGGTAGCCATTTTATAATGGCAGGTTCGAAAGTGGAGGTCAAAGGATATAACTTCCGTGAAGGTGCAGTGGAAAGGTCAGCCCGTGGAGGAGGCTACTTGGGAGACCGAGCGGGAGATGCAGAGCAAATATCCACGCGTATTCGAGACTCCAGGTATGTTTCTAGACCCATTCGAGGACGAAAGTTTATTTAAGAGGGGGAGGATGTAACGACTCGGCCGGTCGTTTCGAGAGTTGTAGCCCCGTTGTAACACCCCGAAAATTTTTGAAGTATTTCAGTGTAAAGCCCCATAATTTTCGCAAGTGAATTCAAGGTTTCGTGGTGCCGACGTAGGCTTACGTGTTTGAGGATGGTATAGTTCGAACTTTTTGGGTTGAACAATGCACCAGATGGCCCTTCGCAGGAGCGTGTCTGCTGAAGTGGACCGGGCGTCGCAGAACCGAAGGCAGGCTGAGTAAGTGAATTCCGCAAATGTGGAGATTTCACCGCAAAAGCGGGACCGCAGAAGTGGATTTTGGGACCGCAGGTGCGGTTTGACTGGGCAAAACATATAAACATAAGGGTCTGCGATTTTCTTCATTTTCTCACATTTTGAGCTCGGAGTTTGGAGGTTTTTGAGTGTATTTTCAAGGGGATTCTTGAGGTATGTTCCTTGTGTTCATTTTCCTTCAATAATTATGTTTCCCCACTGATATTCCACCTAGACGGTGTGTTTTTGAGGTGTAATTTGGGGGTTTGAGGCTAGGGATTTGGGGAGTTGATTTTGGGGATTTGAATGACTTGACTTGTGAGTGAATGGGCTTTCGCGTTTTGTAACTTTTGTTGGATTTCGAGATGTGGGCTCGGGGGGCTGGGTTTGAGTCGATTTCGAATTTTTGAGTTTTAACCTCGTAATTTCTTGTAGAATTGATTCCTTTAGACCGTATTGATTGTATTGTACTGCTTGTGGCTAGATTCAGGTAATTTGGAGACCGATTTTCGAGGCAAAGNTTTACATCACAGTTTTGGAGAGCAGTACAGCGATATTTGGGCACCCAGGTTGAGTTGAGCACAACATTTCACCCTCAGAAGGACGGACAGTCCGAGCGCACTATTTATATATTGGAGGACATGCTACGCGCTTGTGTCATTGATTTTAGGGGTTCTTGGGATCAGTTTCTGCCACTCGCGGAGTTTGCCTACAACAATATCTACCAGTCGAGTGTTCAGATGGCTCCGTATGAGGCTTTGTATGGGAGACGGTGTAGATCTCCAGTTGGTTGGTTCGAGCTGGGGGAGGCCAGGCTATTAGGTACTGACTTAGTTCAGAATGTATTGGACAAGGTTAAATTGATTCATGAGCGGCTTCGTACGACGCAGTCCAGACAGAAGAGTTATGCTGACAGGAAGGTCCGTGATGTTGCTTACATAGTTGGGGAGAAGGTTCTGCTGAAGGTTTCACCCATGAAGGGTGTTATGAGATTCGGGAAGAAGGGCAAGTTGAGCCCTCGGTTTATTGGGCCTTTTGAGGTACTTCAGAGGATTGGAGAGGTGGCTTATACGCTTGCCTTTCCACCTAGCTTGTCGAGTGTGCATCCAGTATTTCATGTTTCTATGCTCCGGAAGTTTGTCGGCGATCCGTCTAATGTTTTGGATTGCAGCGCAGTTCAGTTGGATGATGATTTGACTTATGATGTGGAGCCGGTAGCCATTTTATAATGGCAGGTTCGAAAGTGGAGGTCAAAGGATATAACTTCCGTGAAGGTGCAGTGGAAAGGTCAGCCCGTGGAGGAGGCTACTTGGGAGACCGAGCGGGAGATGCAGAGCAAATATCCACGCGTATTCGAGACTCCAGGTATGTTTCTAGACCCATTCGAGGACGAAAGTTTATTTAAGAGGGGGAGGATGTAACGACTCGGCCGGTCGTTTCGAGAGTTGTAGCCCCGTTGTAACACCCCGAAAATTTTTGAAGTATTTCAGTGTAAAGCCCCATAATTTTCGCAAGTGAATTCAAGGTTTCGTGGTGCCGACGTAGGCTTACGTGTTTGAGGATGGTATAGTTCGAACTTTTTGGGTTGAACAATGCACCAGATGGCCCTTCGCAGGAGCGTGTCTGCTGAAGTGGACCGGGCGTCGCAGAACCGAAGGCAGGCTGAGTAAGTGAATTCCGCAAATGTGGAGATTTCACCGCAAAAGTGGATTTTGGGACCGCAGGTGCGGTTTGACTGGGCAAAACATATAAACATAAGGGTCTGCGATTTTCTTCATTTTCTCACATTTTGAGCTCGGAGTTTGGAGGTTTTTGAGTGTATTTTCAAGGGGATTCTTGAGGTATGTTCCTTGTGTTCATTTTCCTTCAATAATTATGTTTCCCCACTGATATTCCACCTAGACGGTGTGTTTTTGAGGTGTAATTTGGGGGTTTGAGGCTAGGGATTTGGGGAGTTGATTTTGGGGATTTGAATGACTTGACTTGTGAGTGAATGGGCTTTCGCGTTTTGTAACTTTTGTTGGATTTCGAGATGTGGGCTCGGGGGGCTGGGTTTGAGTCGATTTCGAATTTTTGAGTTTTAACCTCGTAATTTCTTGTAGAATTGATTCCTTTAGACCGTATTGATTGTATTGTACTGCTTGTGGCTAGATTCAGGTAATTTGGAGACCGATTTTCGAGGCAAAGGTGTGTTGGAGTAGAGTTTTGCTCGGATTGAGATAAGTAACACTTCTAAACTAGGTTTTGAGGGTTCGAAACCCCGAACTTATGTGTCATGTGATTGGTATTGAGGTGACGCACATGCCAAGTGACGTGCGGGCATGCACCGTGAGAATTGTGACCTGGTCGATTCCATCGCATTGTATAGTGATTCTATCTTATTGATATCCGTGTTTTCATCATGCGATAAAGTAATTGAGCTATCACTCATGCTAGATATCATGTTTTAGGCTTATGCCGATACTGTTGGGGCCCATAGTGGTCGTTTCTTGCTGTTGTCTTACTGATTTCATTGATATTTCCTACTCAGTCATATTCATTCATTTTGCATCACATCTCAGTCTATGTTGTTATTTATTGATACATAATATCACTGTTTTCGGGCTAGTATCATGACATTGTGAGCCCGTGAGAGAGAGACTAGAGAGATTATTGACTGATTGAGGCCGAGGGCCTAATTATGAGTGGAATTTATGGGATCGAGCTGCACTTTTATCACGACCCAAATCGATGGGCCATGACGAGTGCCTGAGTCCTACTTGTCGAACACCCTAAGCATGCATCTAAGATATATACATGAATTAAGGGTAGGTCATGAATAACACCTGTCAATAAACCGCTGAATCACGTGAATAACATAAGTGAGGAAAACATGTCCAAAAGGCATATATACATATACATGCGGAATATGATAAGGTGAGACGACAAGGCTACTATAGACAACTATATATCCAAAACCAGAAGCCGACAAGGCCACATACTATCTAACTAGTCTACAGACCTCTGATAGAGTGTACAAATGTATGAAGGACGTGACTAGGCCCCATCGTACACATATCTACATACACAAATAGCGTACCAAAACTAATAACAGCCCCANTTGTCGGCGATCCGTCTAATGTTTTGGATTGCAGCGCAGTTCAGTTGGATGATGATTTGACTTATGATGTGGAGCCGGTAGCCATTTTATAATGGCAGGTTCGAAAGTGGAGGTCAAAGGATATAACTTCCGTGAAGGTGCAGTGGAAAGGTCAGCCCGTGGAGGAGGCTACTTGGGAGACCGAGCGGGAGATGCAGAGCAAATATCCACGCGTATTCGAGACTCCAGGTATGTTTCTAGACCCATTCGAGGACGAAAGTTTATTTAAGAGGGGGAGGATGTAACGACTCGGCCGGTCGTTTCGAGAGTTGTAGCCCCGTTGTAACACCCCGAAAATTTTTGAAGTATTTCAGTGTAAAGCCCCATAATTTTCGCAAGTGAATTCAAGGTTTCGTGGTGCCGACGTAGGCTTACGTGTTTGAGGATGGTATAGTTCGAACTTTTTGGGTTGAACAATGCACCAGATGGCCCTTCGCAGGAGCGTGTCTGCTGAAGTGGACCGGGCGTCGCAGAACCGAAGGCAGGCTGAGTAAGTGAATTCCGCAAATGTGGAGATTTCACCGCAAAAGCGGGACCGCAGAAGTGGATTTTGGGACCGCAGGTGCGGTTTGACTGGGCAAAACATATAAACATAAGGGTCTGCGATTTTCTTCATTTTCTCACATTTTGAGCTCGGAGTTTGGAGGTTTTTGAGTGTATTTTCAAGGGGATTCTTGAGGTATGTTCCTTGTGTTCATTTTCCTTCAATAATTATGTTTCCCCACTGATATTCCACCTAGACGGTGTGTTTTTGAGGTGTAATTTGGGGGTTTGAGGCTAGGGATTTGGGGAGTTGATTTTGGGGATTTGAATGACTTGACTTGTGAGTGAATGGGCTTTCGCGTTTTGTAACTTTTGTTGGATTTCGAGATGTGGGCTCGGGGGGCTGGGTTTGAGTCGATTTCGAATTTTTGAGTTTTAACCTCGTAATTTCTTGTAGAATTGATTCCTTTAGACCGTATTGATTGTATTGTACTGCTTGTGGCTAGATTCAGGTAATTTGGAGACCGATTTTCGAGGCAAAGGTGTGTTGGAGTAGAGTTTTGCTCGGATTGAGATAAGTAACACTTCTAAACTAGGTTTTGAGGGTTCGAAACCCCGAACTTATGTGTCATGTGATTGGTATTGAGGTGACGCACATGCCAAGTGACGTGCGGGCATGCACCGTGAGAATTGTGACCTGGTCGATTCCATCGCATTGTATAGTGATTCTATCTTATTGATATCCGTGTTTTCATCATGCGATAAAGTAATTGAGCTATCACTCATGCTAGATATCATGTTTTAGGCTTATGCCGATACTGTTGGGGCCCATAGTGGTCGTTTCTTGCTGTTGTCTTACTGATTTCATTGATATTTCCTACTCAGTCATATTCATTCATTTTGCATCACATCTCAGTCTATGTTGTTATTTATTGATACATAATATCACTGTTTTCGGGCTAGTATCATGACATTGTGAGCCCGTGAGAGAGAGACTAGAGAGATTATTGACTGATTGAGGCCGAGGGCCTAATTATGAGTGGAATTTATGGGATCGAGCTGCACTTTTATCACGACCCAAATCGATGGGCCATGACGAGTGCCTGAGTCCTACTTGTCGAACACCCTAAGCATGCATCTAAGATATATACATGAATTAAGGGTAGGTCATGAATAACACCTGTCAATAAACCGCTGAATCACGTGAATAACATAAGTGAGGAAAACATGTCCAAAAGGCATATATACATATACATGCGGAATATGATAAGGTGAGACGACAAGGCTACTATAGACAACTATATATCCAAAACCAGAAGCCGACAAGGCCACATACTATCTAACTAGTCTACAGACCTCTGATAGAGTGTACAAATGTATGAAGGACGTGACTAGGCCCCATCGTACACATATCTACATACACAAATAGCGTACCAAAACTAATAACAGCCCCAGATCAAGTGGAGCACACCAACTCTCGCTGATCAAGGATCCTAAAAAGGGGGACCGTCAGCTTGTCTACCTGTACCTGTGGGCATGAAACGCAGGCCCCAGGAAATAGGGGAATCAGTACGAATAATGTACCGAGTAAGTAAGGTATGAAAATCAGTACATAAAAGACATAAAATAAACATGGAGTAAAGGAATCCGCCTGTAAGTCTAAATAACTTTGTGAATCCTGAAATATTTATAACTTCATGCATATGTATATAAATGTCATATCATGCGTAGTTATATGTGTACACAACATAATCAAGCCTCTGAAGGCATCCCATCATATCATCTCGGCCTCTATGGGCGAAATCATAAACGTAAACCAATTGATCAGATGGTGGTGCGTAACTAACGCCATCTGGTCATAGGTCAGTGTACATGTATAAATAAATGAAATGCATAAGAAGTAACATAATAAGATTTATAGGAATGTCATAAGATCAATATGCTTCCGGATAAATTTTATCAACCACATATTTTTTTAAGACCCATGAATAAAAGATATAATATTAAGACACATGGGAATTCAAGAACATAGGCATCCCTAGTGCTTCTATGAATAGATACATTTATGAAAGTTGTGCATTTGCTCATTTCATTTGTATCATATGGATCATTCCAAAAGAAAAGAAGGGATGTCCTTAACATACCTTACTTGACGAATTTATCAAACACTTTTACTTGAGTTTGCCAAGAACAACTTTTGCTCCTTCTAAATCTTTGAACAAGAACTAAGCACTTCTTATGATCATGGCATACTTCATGTTGTTGAACATATAGAGTATCATGTGTGTACATTTTTGGCTATGTTATAAGTAAGAGAATCTCCAACAATAGAAGGAAAGATTTCAACATCCTTTCTATATATCAAATTGTCAAAGAAGAATAACTTGAGGGCTTAAGGGATATGCCTTACATTTTCACGTGTAAATAAGGCACATCAAGTTCTATGACTCATCTATGCACATTGGTGCCACCCTTGGCCAACTTAATTCCATGTGGCAGTCCATTAGAAATCCTTATCCACTTAGTCCTATTTAATACCATAATTAATTTCTTATTTTCCCGCATTATTCCCACAATTAATCAATATTCACATAATTAATTCTAGCACACAATTTACTTAAATACTAATACACTTCATATACCTTACTATCATGGTCATGTGGTACCTTGTATGGTACTAGTCCATAAATATGGGGTATTATCTCTTGGACCGTATTTTATCCCAAATTGACAAACTTCAACAAATATTCATTCTTTGATTTTTTTACCCTCTAATCTTCACGGCACTCACTTATCACTTGTTACAAATAACATAAATACTTATAACCTCAAAAATAATCTCTTTCCCGACCTTACGTCAATTAACTTACGGCGAACCTTTAACGTACGAATGTAACATCCTTCTCCCCTTAGAAACATTCATTCTCAAATGGTTAACTCCCCGGGACCTATATAAATTTTGGCAGAGTCGCCTTTGTAACAGTACTAGTACCAACCTTTCCTATAGAAAACTCAATAATTCAATGCCACATAGGGCCACAATCATCAATAACAACAATAGCCTCACACGACCAATTATAATAACTAACACAAGAATCCATATACGAACCTTAAGGCTGTGATGTCTCAGTCGGAATCTCCTCTGGAAGAGGAAACAAGTGAGGATACCTAGACTTCATGTCTTTTTTGACTTCCCAAGTCATTTCTTCCATATTATTGTTTCTCCAAAAGTACTTTCACCGAAGCTACGTCTTTAGTCTTCAATCTCCGAACTTGTCTATCTAGTATAGCAATGGGAGCTTCCTCGTATGCTAACTGCTCTGTGACCTGAACATCATTAACTAACATGATTCTAGAAGGATCTCTGATACATTTACAAAGCATAGACACATGAAAGACTGGATGTACAAACTCCAAGTCAGAAGGCAAGTCTAACTCATATGCTACCTGACCTACCTTACATATGATCTTATATGGTCCAATATACCGAGGTCTAAGTTTTCCTTTCTTACCAAACCTCATAATGCCATTCATCGGTGATACCTTTAGGAATACCTAGTTGTTGACCTGAAACTCTAAGTCTCGTCGTCTATTATCCGCATAAGACTTCTGACGACTTTGAGCTGCTAATAGCCTTTTCTGTTTAAGCTTAATCTTCTCGATTGTCTGTTGTACCAGCTCTTGTACTACTAACTTAGTTTCCCAAACATCGAACCATCTGATAGGCGACCTACACTTCCGTCCTTAAAAAGCTTCATTTGGAGCCATTTGAATACTGGAATGATAGCTATTATTATACGCGAACTCAATAAGCGGCAGATGATAATCCCGGCTACCCTTGAAGTCTATCACACAAGCTTGTAACATATCCTCAAGTGTCTTAATAGTACACCCAGCCAGTCCGTCTGTCTGGGGATGAAATGATATACTAAGACTTACCTGAGTCCCTAATCCTTTTTGGAAAGACCTCCAGAAATTAGCTGTAAACTGAGCTCCTCTATCCGAGATAATAGATATAGGGACACCATGAAGTCGTACTATCTCCTTAATGTAAAGCCTTACATAATCCTCTACAGAATATGTAGTCCTAACAGGCAGAAAATGGGCTTATTTTGTAAGTCTATCAACAACCACCCATATAGAATCGAACTTACCTGGGTACAAGATAAGCCTATGATGAAATCCATATTAATTACTTCTCATTTCCAAGTCGGAATCTCTATAGCCTACAATAATCCACTGGGTTTTTGATGCTCAATCCTAACCTGCTGGTAGTTAGGGCACTGAGCAACAAACTCCACTATATCCTTTTTCATTTGGTCCAACCAATATATTTTCCTGATATCATGATACATCTTTGTTGCTCCTAGATGGACAGAATAACGAGAATATTGAGTCTCTTCCATAACTTGTCGGCGTAGCCCTGCAACATTAGGGACACATAATCGTCCTCAATATCTAAGGACTCCATCTTCTATAATCTTAAATGGTGTCTTCTCCTTCTGAGGGGTTGTAACACTATAATAAGCTAACACAGGATCCTCGTACTAGCGTTCTTTCACTTCAGTTACTAAAGAGGATGTTGCCGTGTCCTGAATAGTAACTTTGGTATCACATGAGTCCAGTAATCGAACTCCAAGACTAGCTAGCTGATAAATCTCATGGGCGATCCCCCTCTTCTCTGGCTGTAAATATGATAGGCTACCCATAGATCTACGGCTGAGGGAATCGGCTACTACATTCTCCTTCCCTGGATGGTATAAAATATCAACGTCATAGTCTTTCAGTAGCTCCAACCATCTCCTTTGACGTAAGTTCAATTCCTTTTTCTTTAAGATATACTAAAGGATTTTATGATCCATATAGATATCAACATGAATGTCATACAAATAGTGCCTCCACATCTTTAATGCATGAATCACCGTGGCTGACTCTAGATTGTGGGTCGGGTAATTCTTCTCATGCTTTATTAGTTGTCTAGAAGCATAAGCTACAACCTTACCATGCTACATCAACACACAACCCAATCAGATGCCCAAAGCGTCACAATAGATAGCATAACCATCGGTGTTCCCTCTGGGAGTGTTAGAACCAGTGCTGAAGTTAGTCTGTCCTTTAATGCCTGGAAACTCCATTCGCAAGCATCGGTCCACTGCAACTTAGCTCCTTTCTGAGTCAACTTTGTCAATGGTGCTGAAAGAGAAGAAAATCCCTCTACAAATCTCCTATAATAAGCTGCCAAACCAAGAAAGCTATGAACCTTCGTCGGTGTCGTATGTCTAGAAGCGAAGTCTTTACTGCCTCAATCATTTGTGTATCAACTGGGATACCTTAACCTAAATAATATGCCCAAGGAAAGCTACATAATTCAACCAGAATTCATATTTAGAGAATTTTGCATACAACTTCCCTTTTGTAGAACTCTGAGCACAATACGCAAATGATCTGCATGCTCAGTCTCTGAATGAGAATACACCAATATATCATCAATAAATACAATCACAAACAAATCTAGAAAAGTCTGAACACACGGTTCATCAAGTCTATGAATACTGCTGGGGCATTGGTCAAACCGAATGATATAACACGAAATTCAAAGTGCCCGTATCTGGTCCTGAATGTTGTCTTCGGTATATCTTTCTCCTTAACCCTTACCTGATGGTACCCAGACCTCAAGTCTATCTTCGAGAAACACTTGGCACCTTGCAACTGATCAAATAAATCATCAATCCTCGGGAACGGGTACTTATTCTTGATCGTCACCTTATTCAACTGTGTATAATAAATACACATCCACAAGGAACCATCTTTCTTCCTCACAAATAACACAGGTGCTCCCTACGGTGATGTACTAGGTTTGATAAAGTCTTTTTCAAGCAAGTCCCTTAGTTGTTCCTTCAACTATCTCAGCTCTGCAGGTGCCATTCTATAGGGAGAAATGGAAATTGGTTGAGTATCTGGTAATATGTCAATAGAAAACTCAATTTCTTGCTCTGGCGGATGACCCGGAAGCTCATCGAGAAAAACATCAGGAAACTCATTAACCACAGGGATAGATTGAATGGTTGGTGACTCTACTTTCACATCCCGTACCCGAACTAAGTGATAAATATAGCCCTTTCTAATCATTTTCCCTGCCTTGAGATAGGAAATAAACCTACCTCTCGGCGATGCCATATTACCTTTTCATTCCAAAATAGGTTCTTGTGAAAACTGGAACGAACCATCTTTGATCTACAATCTATGTTGGCATAACAAGAAGCCAACCAATCCATACCCAGTATAACATCAAATTCTACCATATCTAACTCAATTAGGTTTACTACTATAGATCGACTATGAACTACTACTGTACAATCTCTATATACTCTCCTAGGTATCACTGGATCCCCAACAAGTGTGGACACGTCAAAAGGTTTAACCAACTCAGGTTCTATTCCAAACTTACTAGCAACCAACGGAGTAACATATGATAAGGTGAAACCTGGGTCAATTAATGCATATACATCATATGAGGAGACTAATAATATACCTGTAACAACATCAGGTGACTACTCATGATCATGTTGACCTGCTAATTGATAAATGCGGTTCTGAGGACTGCTCGAGCTAGATGATCCACCTCTGCCTCTATCTTGACCGATTGGTGCTTGTGAACCTTGCCCAGGGGGCGTACTGATGATGACAAACCAGCTACAGATCCCACTGGCTAAAGTATGCTTGCACCACCTCTCGTTGGACAATCTCTCATAGCGTGGCCTGGAAAACCACAAGTATAACAAATACCCAACCCCATACGACACTGCCCGACATGCTGCTTACCACACCGAGCACATCGTGGCAAGGGCGGCCTTATCTGACTTGACTCACCCCTATACTGAGAATTTGAGGCCCTGGAATTTTGACTAGGCCTTGAATATGTGGAACAATCAAATCTCCTACTGGCAAGCTGAGAGGGTGCGCTAGCCGTTGGCTGGGATGGATACCTCGGGTATTGTTGTCTCTGACAACCTTGAAACTCACCAGAAGGACCCAAAGATTCGCTCTCTTACTCTAGCCCCTATCATAATGATCGGCCCTCTGCTTCTGGTTACGCTCCTTTACACCCTGAGCGTATGCTTGAATATAAGAAATATCTATGCTTGGCTGAAGTGAGACCGATATACAGGTGCGGCTCCAACCCCATCACGAACCGATGAACCTGATCCTCCATCTTAGCTACAATAGTGGCAGCATACCTAGCCAAACAATCAAACTGAAGGTTGTACTCCCGAACACTCATATTACCCTACCGAAGGGTCAAGAACCTATTAACTCTAGCCCTTCTAAGCTTTGGTGGCAGATAATGGCGATGCAAAGCCTCTGTAAACTCATGCCATACTGCTAGAGGGGCATCCTCACCTCTGGACAACTCCCAAGACTCATACCAATTAACTGCAACATCCTGAAGTCCATAGGAAGCTAATTCAACTGACTCAGTCGCAGTGGCCTTCATCACCCTCAAAGTCCTCTACATCCTATAGATAAATGCCTGAGGGTCCTCATTTGGATCTACTCCAGTGAATACCGGAGGGTCCAAATTAATGAAATCACAAACCCTCGTACTGATGCCCCTATCTGCATGACCAATACCTACTTCCTGATGTTGAGATTGTGCGGCTACTAATCAAGTCAATAGATGAATAGCATCTCTCATCTACTGCCCCGGTGCATCTAGCTAAGGAGCTGGGTATATGAGGGCAGACGCTATAGCCGGTGCCCCTCGGAGCTCCTATAGAGAGGGCGGGGTATATGAAGTTTAAGATGGAATCTCACTATGAGACTCTCTCTGAGCCCTGGTAACTCGTGGCGCTTGACTAGTAGTCTCGTCAGCCACGAACTTGCCCTTCTAGGCGGCTGTAGCCTTCTTAGGCATCGCTGAAAACATAACATATCGTTAGGGAAATGAATCCTTATATCGCACGATCTAAGATAAGAAAGGAGGATAACATCCTATATGTCCTGTAGCCTCCTGTTTATAAATGTGGTGTACAGAACACTCATAAACAAGACTCTACTAGACACGGTCTATAGACAACCCTAGGACAGAACTGCTCTGATACCACTTTTGTAACGACCCAAACCGATGGGCCATGACGAGTGCCCGAGTCCTACCTGTTGAATACCCCTAAGCACGCGTTTAAGATATAAACATGAATTAAGGGTAGGTCATGAAGAACACCTGTCAATAAACTATTGAATCACGTGAATAACATACGTGAGGAAACCATGTCCAAAAGACATATATACATATACATGCGGTATACGGTAGGGCGAGCTGACAAGGCTGCTATAGACAACTATATATCCAAAACTTAAAGCCGACAAGGCCACATACTATCCAACTATACATAACTATCTACAGACCTCTGATAGAGTGTACAACTATATGAAGGATGGTACTGGGGCCCGTCATACCCATATCTACATACAAAAATAGCGTATCAAAACTAATAACAGCTCCGGATCAAGTGGAACACACCAACTCTAGCTGATCAAGGATCCTAAAAAGGGGGACCGTCAGCCTTTCTACCTGCACCCGCGAGCATGAAACGCAGGCCCCAGGAAATAGGGGCATCAGTGCGAATAATGTATTGAGTATGTAAGGCATGAAAATAAGTACATACAAGACATAAAAGAAACATGGAATAAAGGAATCCACCTATAAGTCTATATAATTTTATCAATCCTGAAATATTTATAAAGTCATGCATGTACGTATAAATGTCGTATCATGCATAGGTATATGTGTACATAACATCATCAAGCCTCTAAGGGCATCCCATCATATCATCTCGGCCTCTGTGGGCTAAATCATCAATGTATACCAACTGATCAGATGGTGGTGCGTATATAACGTCGTGACCTTTTTCCATATCCCATATACATATAATGTACTCGTATATAACGCCATCTGGTCATAGGTCAGTGTACATGTATAAATAAATGAAATGCATAAGAAGTAACTTAATAAGATTTCTAGGAATGTCATAAGATCTATACGCTTCCGGATAAATTTTATCAACCACATATTTTTCTAAGACCCATGAATAAAAGATATAATATTAAGACACATGGGAATTCAAGAACATAGGCACCCCTAGTGCTTCTATGAATAGAGAGATTTATGAAAGTTATGCATTTGCTCATTTCATTTGTATCATATGGATCATTCTAAAAGGAAAGAAGGGATGTCCTTAACATACCTTACTTGCCGAATTTATCAAACACTTTTACTTGAGTTTGCCAAGAACAACTTTTGCTCCTTCTAAATCTTTGAACAAGAACTAAGCACTTCTTATGATCATGGCATACTTCATGTTGTTGAACATATGGAGTATCATGTGTGTACGTTTTTGGCTATGTTCTAAAGTAAGAGAATCTCCAACAATAGAAGGAAAGATTTCAACATCCTTTCTATATATCAAATTGTCAAAGAAGAATAACATGAGGGCTTAAGGGATATGCCTTACATTTTCACGTGTAAATAAGGCACATCAAGTTCTATGACTCATCTATGCACATTGGTGCCACCCTTGGCCAACTTAATTCCATGTGGCAGTCCATTAGAAATCCTTATCCACTTGATCCTATTTAATACCATAATTATTTTCTTATTTTCCCACATTATTCCCACAATTAATCAATATTCACATAATTAATTCTAGCACACAATTTACTTAAATACTAATACACTGCATATACCTTACTATCATGGTCATGTGGTACCTTGTATGGCACTAGTCCATAAATACGGGGTATTATCACTTGGACCGTATTTTATCCCAAATTGACAAACTTCAACGAATATTCATTCTTTGATTTTTTTACCCTCTAATCTTCACGGCACTCACTTATCACTTGTTACAAATAACATAAATACTTATAACCTCAAAAATAATTTCATTCCCGAGCTTACGTCGATTAACTTACGGCAAAATATTAACGTACAAAATACAGGATGTAATAACATCACAATGGTTATACTGATTTGTGATAGCGATTGGGCTGAAGGAGCCCCTCCGGAGTGTACAGACACCCCTAGTGAGTGCGGTTGATTATATTGAGGGATGGATCTTCCGTGGACATGGATCTTGTCCGAAGCATTATGTACATGGAGATGGATCTTCTCCACGGGCTGGATTGGCCCTACTCGGTACTGGGTGACAGATGGTCAGTGATGTATATATTCCGGTATGGATCTTCCTTGGGCCGTATAGGCCATATAGATTACCGAGTGATTAAGCAGTTGAAAGTGTGAGCACATGAGGTTGTCAGTATGGTGCATCATATACAGCATGTGCATTGGCATGTATAAGTAGAGGAGTTATATTCTTCATGTCATTCAGATTTGATCCATTTTTACTATTTTGATATATCTATCGAACTTGAAAGCATGTCTACATTTGTGCACTGTTATTTTCTATATTGAACTGTTTCGGTTGAATTCGTCACTACTTTTAGTCAACAATTTGGATTTGTTACTTATTGAGTTGGTTGTTCTCACGTTACACCATGCACCTCATGTGCAGATCCAGATGTTTCCGGTTACGGCGACTGCTAATTGAGGAGTCGAGATCTCGGAGACTATCGTGGTAGTTGCATGGCATTCGCAGGCCTTGACTCTCCTTCATTATCTTTATTTGTATTTCAGTTCTTAATTCCTCAGACATTATAGTAGGCTGTATCCTGGTAGAGATGCTCATGTACTCGGTAACACCCCGATTTTTGGGATAGATTGTATTGTGTTGTGGCTTTATTTCGGTTTTTAAAGGTTTTTCTTAAATATTAACTACTTTCATTTAATTTTCAAAGCTTTAATTTGGTTGAAGTGGTTGAGTAGTTGGATTTCCTAGTTCCATGATAGACTCCATCATGACGGTCAGTTTTTGGGTCGTGATAGTCGAATATGAGATTGACGAATGATTCAGAATGTTCATGAAAAGATTAACAAAAGACTTCAGGAAATTTGGCGGGTTAACAGTGCGAGATCATGGTAATTGAGAAGGAGGAATCATTGTCGGCTCTACATTATGCGAGGGTGGCTTAAAGCTAAGTGGGGGAGCCCCACCGTCTATGATTGGATCACGTGGTTGTCTGCTTGTGTGGTTTCTGGTAATCTGTGCATGGGTTAACTATTTATAACTAATGAACGTGTGCAAGGAACTTGATGAATTTTTGCCAAACTTCGTCTTATCGATTCAGGTGCAGGTTTTGGGAACACTAAGAGTTACGCTTCTTGCAGATGTACTGTGCAAGGAAAAAGAATTAAGTCGGTTGCTTCTTTGAGAGGGTATTCATGTGCTAGTAGAGTGTTGGAGTTTGGTTATATTCGGGACTAGGACGGAGTGGGTGACTCTCAATAATGGTCCAGCGAGTATAAGGATTTAAGTCCAGTGCCTAAAGATTTCGGGTCTGTTGCGTGGTTAAGGATCGAGTTTCTGTAGTGAATTGTGAACGGGAGTTGGAGTGTTCTATGTTATCACCGGGTAGGTGGTGCAGTATTGAAGGAAAGGAAGAAATAGCATCGAATTTATGGGAGGTCTTGGGAAATGGGTACACCAGTTGGAGATGCCATTGTGCATATGAGGAATGTATGAGATGATTCATGAGTATTGAGACGACATGGTCTTATGATGCGAGTCACTCGGTATGAGTGCGAATTTAGTTCGTTATGTTTTGAATGGAGCTGCTATTATTTTTGAGGCAAGTCAAGAGTAAATTTAAAGGAATTGGGTCGGTTAGTAATGGTTGAATCAGCATGACTGTGGCAGTGATCAACTCCTTCAACGTGAAGTTATACATGTGGTTTGTGGTTGTACGCGTGGGCTTGAGCGCTAGCCCAACTTGATTGATTTGGGAGGAATTCAATTCAAATGGCTTTGTGGTGTGAATGGATTTCTGGAAGAATCATGGTGGTGTAGATCACGACTTGAGGTTTGTATTTTCTGCGTTTTGGGAATTTAGTTACGTGTTGCATTGGTTCTTCTGAAATGAGCTAAGTGAAAACTTCCTAGCCAATGAAGTATTTATTCTACTAGTGGTTCAGGAGTTATGATGAATTCTGGTATTCTCGCATAGCGGCATGATAGGTGCAGTGAGCGGCTTGGTAATTTGAAAGCTGAGGATCAAGTTTAAGGTTCGGTATTGTCAAGAATGTCAAGAGCTCGGATGAGCAGGGGAGAATTCAGATGTTCAGAGTAAGTTGGCATTTTCTTTAGTGTCACCTGAGAACGACGTTCTGGGTAAGAGGCTTTGGTTAATGATTCGCGAGTTCTTGAATTGCTTTATAGATTAGCACGGTTGGTGATATGGAAATGTAGACTTTGATACTTGGTGCGGAATGGTTGTGGGAGCGCACCCCATGGGGAGACTTGTATAATGTGACCTATTAGTCACTTGATTGTTAAAGATTGAAATCAAGTATGGAGATTTTTGGGGTACTATCGTTAATGTGGGAGTTTGTTCCAGATTAGGATGGATGCTCATGTGTGTCATGAATAGGGCCATTGTGGATCCTTGAAAGGTTATTAGCCCAGTATGGTATGACCTGAATCGGTGTGAGGTCCCATGTAGCTTGTAGTATTATATGAGCAGGATGGCTCTAGAGATGCAGGTCATTTATCGCACATTAGTTATGCTTGTGTTTCGTAGCGTGTGGTGCTATTCGTCTCCCCAGGATTTGTATTATGCACCGGGCATGCTTATGATCGATATTCGGGCGTTTCGTAAGTATAAGCATTACTTCTTGATGTATGTGTTTTCTTCTTGATTGTTATGTGCAGATCAGGTGGCACGCCGCCATGGGTATGTTGTTTGGATCGGGTTGCATGCCGCAACAGTACCGTGTGTGGATCGGGTTGCACGCTGCAACAGTGAGATGTTGGGTACGGTTTCATAAATTTGTTTCTGTGTATTTTGTTTCTCATTCACTGAGGAGAGTTCATAGCGTCTATTCGACCATTTTATTTGTTATGCGGGCTAGGAAGTTCCATTCCAAAGTTCACTTTTCCTTATGTATCGCATTCAAGTTTGTAGCCTGTTGGCGCATGGTTGGCGTCATACGAGATCTTGTTCAGTGTTTGAGGTGACTTATTGCCTGGGTAGCTTATACTAGGTAAGAAGAGATTATTGGACCTGATATTAGTGCAATCAGATTTATATAAGGTTTAAGAGCAAATACCATTATTCAGTTCAGGATGGGGTAATGGTTCTTGTTCGAGGGAGAGACCCAACGATTTGTTGATTCGGTAGGTTGTTATGAGTTTCTACACATCTATTTTGTCGTGGCAGTATTGGAGAATTGAAAATCGGCCTTATATGTGTTATGAGGTATGATTTAGGCGTCTGTTCAGTGAAATGTCAGCTGTTGTGCTTGGAGGAGGTTGCCTTGGGCAAATGAGTTATGTGGTGCATGGTGAGATTTCAGCACAAGTGCATAATCCTGTTTTGGTACAATGTGTAGTGATTGTTACGGTGTACATATGTAAGAATCAGATATTGTAAAGAAATTCAAAGGTTGGGGTTTGGTTCTAAGACTTATTGACTAAATAAAAGGGAGGACCTTTAGTCCGGCTCGAGCTGAGGTGCCAAACTGGGTTGTGATGGCATGGGCAGGTGCACGAGGGGTTAAACCGTGATTTTGGATAACTCCGGAGCAGTTCTTAGCATATTCGGGGACGAACATATGTTTAAGTGGTAGAGATTGTAACGATCCGACCGTTCGTTTTGAGCTCTAGCGCATCGTTCAGCGGTTTGAGGCCTTGAGTAGCTTCACTTCAGGTATTATGACTTGTGCGTGTGGTCGGAATCGAATTTCGGGAAGTTTGGAGTTGATTTGGAAAGAAAATTTTAAATTCGGAAGCTTTAAGTTGGAGAATTGACTAAGGTTTGTATTTTTAGTAAACAACTTCAGAATCAGGATTTGAAGGTTCCAATAGGTTTGTATGATAATTTCGTACTTGGGCATATGTTCGGATCGAGTATTGGGTGGACCGGAAGTATTTCGACACTTATCACGAAAGGTTAGTATTTTGAAGGTTTAATAATTTCCTAAGTTTGGGTTGAAGTGGATTTTGATGTTATCAATGTCCGTTTGGGATTTCGAGCCTGGGAATAGTTTTGTATGGTGATTTTGGTCTTAGGAGCGTGTCCGGATTTGAGTAGGAGGTCCGTAGGTCATTTCGGCGTCAATTGGCGAAAGTTGGAATTTTGATGATTTTTTGGGAAGTTTGACCGATAGTGGACTTTTTGATATCGGGGTCGGATTCCGATTCCGGTAGTGGGAGTAGATCCGTAATGTCAATTGTGACTTATGTGCAACATTTGAGGTCAATCAGACTTGATTTGATAGGTTTCGGTGTCCCATGTAGAAGGTTGAAGTTCTAAAAGCTCATTAAGCTTGAATTGGGGCGTGATTCATGATTTTACCAATGTTTGATGTGATTTGAGGCCTCGAATAGGTTCCTGTCATGTATTAGGACTGGTTGGTATGATTGGACAGGGTCCTGGGGGCCTCGAGTGTGTTTCGGGATGGTTTCGGGTCATTTCCCCATTCTGCTGCTGATTCTGGTTCTGGTGTCCTTCATCGCGGACGCGTGGTGGCTATCGGGTTCATGATAAAGGATCTTTGGGCCAGGTGGATGTTACTCATCGCAAACGCAACACAAAGGTCGCAAACGCAGAGAAGAGCCTGGGGAACCTACGGGAACGCGAGAGGGCGGTCGCAAACGCATAGAAGGGAATGGGGGAGCTGGGTCTAGAGAAGTTTGGCCTTAGCGAATGCGGCTCGTGGACCGCGAACGCGAAGGGTACTGGTCACAAAGCTTCACGAACGTGATGAGGAGGCCGCGAACGCGAAGAGTAAATTAGAGACTGAAATGTTTGGCCTTCGCGAATGCGATGGCCTTTCCACGAACGCGAAGAGGAGCAGGCCTGAGCAGACTGGTTTTTAAAATAGGGTTTGGGTTCATTTCACCTATTTTCCGCACGGCTAGGGTGATTTTTGGAACTCTTCAAGGGGGTATTTTCATCATCTAATGCAAGGTAAGTGATTTTCACTTATTGCAAGTTAAATACTTGGTTTATATATGGATTGAAACATGAAAATTATTAGAAATTTGGGATTTTGAAGAAAAACCTAGAAATTGGTATTTTTGGATTTTGCCCATGAAATTGGACAAGGAATTTGGAATAAATGATACATTTGAGTTCGTGGTGTTATGGTTAAAGTTTATCTTCAAAAGATTTCGGAATCCGGGCATGTGGGCTCGAGGGTGAATTTTATCGACTTTTTGAGCGGAGTTGGAAATTGCTTAAATTGATTAGTTATGGGTATTATAACTCATTTTTATGGGTTTTCAAATTGTACTCATAGTTTTGGATCAACAAGCATGGTTTGAGATGTAGAGTGGCGCTGGAGCCGACTATGGACCGTTAGAAAGAGGTAAGTATAACGACCCGACCGGTCGTTTTGAGCTCTAGCGTGTCGATCGGCGGTTTGAGGACTCGAGCAAGTTTGTGTTATGTTATGGGACTGGTTTGGGTGATTGAACGGGTCCCGGGGGCCTCGGGTGTGTTTTGGGGTGGTTTCAGACCAAAACGGAATGATTTGCTGCTACTGTTGATGCTATCTAGTTTCCTTTTTCGCGAATGCAAAGCGACGCATGCGTTCGCAAAGAAGACTTTGGGGGCTGCTGGATTGTTCCCGACGTGAACGCAATAGGGGAGATGCGAACGCGGTGAAGGGCTTGATGGACCTACGTGAATGCGATTGGGCTGTTGCGAACGTGTAGAAGGACGTGAGGATCTGGGCCTGAGGCTATTTGGCCTACGCAAACGCGAGGCCGGATGTACGATCGTGAAGCAGTGAGGGAGGAAGGCTTCGTGAACACGTTGTATGGAACGCGAACGCGAAGAAGGTTTTTCTGGGCGGATAGCTTTTGGCCTTCGCGATCGCGAGGGTGTTTCCGCGATCGCGAAGAAGGGCAGTGTTGGGCAGTGTCATTTAAAGACGGGATTTGGCCCAATTTCCTTCATATTTCATTTTCGTTGGGTGATTTTTGGAGCTTTTGAAGAGGAGATTTCATCATTTATTATGAGGTAAGTAATTCCCGCACATTGTTAGTTAAATACATGGGTTGTCTATGGATTTATACATGAAAATTAGTAGAAATTTGGGGTTTTGGTAGAAAACCTAGAAATTGGTATTTTGGATTTTGACCACGAAATTGTGCATGAAGTTGAGAATAAATTATATATTTGAGTTCGTGGGGTTATGGGTATTATTTATAGAACGGATTTGGGAAGTGTTGTAAATTGAATTATAATGAGCATTAGAGTATACATTTATGGATTTGCACATTTATTGACTAGTTTTGGAGCGATGGGCATCGGTTTGAGTTGTTGGAAAGGCTTTGGAGTCGGTTATGGAACTTCGGAGCAAGGTAAGTCTCCTTTCTAACCTTGTAAGAGGGAATTAACCCCATAGGTTAATCAAATTATTATGTGCTTCTATTTGTGGGGACTATGTACACACGAGGTGACGAGAGTCCGTGCGTAGCTACTATTATGCTTATGTCCGGGTAGTCTAGAATCCATATCATGTTTGACTTGTGATGTCTGCACCCTACTTGTTAATTTAATTGTTTAAAATATTTAGAAACTCGATAAGGGAATTGTAAAAATGTTAAACTTCATTTACTTGACCGTTAAATGAGAATTCGAAATTCTTGGAATATTTGCCCCTTAATAAATCTTGAATTTGTTGTTTAATGTGTTTTCTCTTTTGTGGAGTGGGCTGAACGCCTCGGTAGCAAATAGATGCATCTATGGTTCATGTCGTTCGACCCTCCACAGTGCACAGTTTAAATATTATGTTAGATCGGGCCTACGACCTCGACATAATCTGCGCATGATAAATCTTTGGAACCAATTATAATTGATATTGCTACTTTGGCTTGAGATAAAAATTGTTAAATGACGAGAATAAGTTTGGAAAAATTTCCTATTAATAAAAGAATTGTCCACTCACTTCTTGTTATTGAGTTTACAGCTATTTCATACAATCTATGCTTAAGTATAATATCAGTATTTATTGTTAGCCCATAGTAAGTGTCGGAGTCGACCCTTCGTCACTACTTTTTCGAGGTTAGACGGGATACTTACTGGGTACGCGTTGATTTACGTACTCATACTACACTTGCTGCACATTTTTGTGCAGGTACATATATGTCTAGTGGCCCGTGGGCGCAGAGGCACGGTTATTTTGGGGACATAGGTGAGCTGCATTCTATACTATGATCCACAGCCAGCAGAGTCTCAGAGTATTTATATTTTTCCTGTCCAATTTGTATTCTGGACAGATGCTGTATTTTATTTTACTTCCTAGTTGATGCTCATGCACTTGTGATACCGGGTTTTGGGGTGATTATAGGTTGTTTGGTATTGAAATTGTGAAAATATTGTTATTTACTCTGTAAAGTCCACTTTTTATTATTAAATTGAAGGAAATCGTGATTTAAAATACTAAAATGAGTAATTTAGTTAATTAATTATTGTTGGCTTGCCTGACTGCGGTGTTAGGCGCCATCACGACCTATAATGGATTTTGGGTTGTGACAACATGGTATCAGAGCACTGGGTTCAGTTAGGTCTCACGAGTCATGAGCGAGTCTAGTTGAGTTTTGCGGATCGGTACGGAGACGTCTGTACTTATCTTCGAGAGGCTACAGAACTAGTAGGAGCACTTCCCTTCTTGATTCCTCATCATGCGATTTGATTCCTTTGAGGCTTATGCCTTCATTTCCTTCCTATTCAATCTTGTGCGACGTGAAGCACTTATTATAAATTTGGAATCGAGGAATTTTAATGGTACTGCAGATGTGGTGTGGGATGTTTCTCCCTGTGTATTTGATTGGGCTATTGTCGTCGCCTTGCAGAAGGTCGTTCTGTCATTTCAACTCAGTATTAGCATTGCCTATGGTTTGAGATTTGGCACTGATTGTTATGATGATTCGTGCATTTCTATCGCATAGTGTTGGTGTAATGGTAGGGTGCTTATCTATGGATCACGGCAGTAAATGACTTTATAGAAGGACTTCTCATTTCACGGCTTAGAGGTTCAGCATTTAGTTCCGACATAGGAGAGGCAATCGGACTACGAACGTTCCGATCTGGATTGATGGAGAAACAAGACTTGGTATTTTCAAGCATGGTGGAATGTGCATCTGTGATGTGGTGTCGTTGTCCTTGATTGAATGTGTTAAGTTAGCCGGTGTTATGGTTTTCTTCAATTCGCCTTTGGGCAGGGTATTGTGAAATGGTACCAGGGAAGCGGTTGTCAGAGATCGTGGTGTGCAGTGGTTTAGGATCGAATCGGTGTTCCTAGTGTTGATGGATCAAGAAGGATGATCTTCGGAGAGGTTTAAAGTTGGTAGCGATCTATTGGTTCAAGTGATATAGAGATGGATTTTGATTTAAGGCAATAGATGGGCAGCAGAGGATGAGGAAAGATATGTGGGAGGTGTCTTGTCACGGTTAAGTTTCTAGAAAGTCAAGTGTGAGAAGCAGAAGTCGAGTAGTTGCTTAAAAGAGAGGGTTTGCCCAAAGTGGGAGAGTGGCAGAGTAGCATATGGGTTCTGTGGTAGGTTAGCTACACACCTTGGGGAAAGTTTAGAGTAATTTGGGATTCATAGTGGACAGTGGCTAGGACTACGGACTAAGTTTGAATATTGGCTACTATAGAGGAAGGTTGGTTCCGACAGGAGGGAGTTTCTTAATATAAAAAGGGAGGCAACATGACTTGGATTGGAATATATCGTCACACCTTTAGTTGATGTCAATGGGGAGTGAACAGAATTGTACAGCTGGTGAATGTGCACGGGCTTCAGAGGGTTTATTGGTTACGTAATAATTGTACTCGGTGCAGCGTCGTTGAAAGAGGTCGGCATGGAATTTCCACAGGTGGGATATCTCATGTGAGTAGGTTAGCGGTTGCATGGTGTTGATGAAACTTCTATGAAGAATTTTACTGTCTATCCGGTAAGAGGTCGAATATGTAAATATGGCTAGTGATTCAGAGTGTTCATGAAATGGTTAACATGAAGATTTTGAGGAATTTGGTGGGTCGATTGTGCGAGGTCATGTCAATGAGGAAGAAAGAATCTCGGTAGGTTCCAAGGTCATGTAATGGTAGCTTCAAGCTAAGTGGGAGATCCCCACCGCCTACAATTGGATTGCATGGTTGTCTACTTGTGAGGTTTCTGGTTATCGTCATATTGGTGGGTTGTTACGACTAAGGAAAGAGAACATCAGTGGTGATTTGAGGAATGTGTGCTATAATTGGCCTTATCGATTCATGTTCAGGCTTTGGGAAGACTCGGAGTTTATGCTTCATGTAGAAGTGATGTACAAGGAAAGTGAGTCTGCCGAGTGCTTCATTAAGAAGGTGTTCATGTGCTAGCAGGGCCTTGGAGTTTGATCATAATTGAGAACAAGTCAGAGCGGGTGACTCTCAACAATGGTTCTAGTGGGTTCAAAAATTCAAAGTGCGGTGCCTAAGGATTTCGAGCCAGTAGTATGGTTAAGTATTGAGATTTTGTAGTGGATTATGAAAAGGGGCTTGGATTATTTTATGTTATAATTGGGTATGTGGTATAGTATTGTAAGAAGGGCATAAGTAGCTTTGGATTCACGGAAGGTCTTGCAGACTAGGTGTACCGATTGATGATGCTATTGTGCGCGTAAGGAGGATATGATATGGTTCATGGGTATTGAGGCGATGTGGTCTCGTGGATTGGGTCACTCGGGATGAGTGTTCTTGGGTTTCGTTATGTTTCGAATGGAGCCATTATTATTTCTAGGGAAAGTCCCGAGTAAATTAGAAGAAGTCGGATCGATTAGCAATGGTTGGATTGGCATGATGGTGGCAATGATCAGTTCCTTCAGCGCGTAAGTTGTACGTGTAATTGTGGAGGTACGTGCGAGGCTTGACGTTCACCGTAATTTGATTTATTGGGAAGTATTCGATTATTATGGCCTGTTATGTATGGATGGATCCCGGAAGAGTTATGGTGGTTTAGACCACTACTTGGGATTGTATTTTCTGCGGTTATGAGAATTCGGTCGCGTGTTGCAATGGTTCTCCTGAAATAAGTTAAGTGAAAGGTTGCTATATGATGGAGTGTTTATTCTATTAGTGGATCAGGGGTTATTATGGAATTCTTATACTCTCACATATTGGCACATTAGGTGCAGTGAGCGGCATGGAAAATTGGAAGCTAAGGATCAAGGTTGTAGTTTGGTATCCACAAGAATATCACAAGCTCGGACGAGCAGGAAAGAATTCAGATGGTTAGAATCAGCTGGTATTGTCTTTAGCGTCACCTGAGATCGGTGTCCCGTGTAAGAGGCTTTGTGTACTGATTCGCGGATTCTTGAATTGCTTTATAACATTAGTGTGGTCGGTGGTATGGATGTGCAAACTTGTTACCCGGTGCAGAAGGTCGTGGGAGCGCATCCCACGAGAATATTGTATAAGTACGTGTAGTCACTTGATTGATTAAAGATTGAAACAAAGTATGGAGATTTTGGTACTATCGCTAATGTGAGAGTTTAGGCTTGAAAGGCTCTCTATTCAGTTGATTGTGAATTGTGAAAGTTTGTTCCGGATTCGACGGTTGTTCTTGTGTGTCATGGGAAAAAGGTCATTGTGGATCCTTGAGTGGTTATTTGCCCAAGCATGGTATGATCAGAATCAGTTTGAGGTCCGTTGATGTGTCTAGATATGGATGTGTATTCTACACCAGCCTGGGTGTGTTCATTCCGCATAGCATTCCTTATGGAAGAGTATTCGGACGTGGGATGTTAATTTTGTCGCCAGCTATTTCATGTAATACTCTATTGTGCCATGTGGGTCGTGAGACGGCTTGATTATTTGTACAATGTGTTGAGGTACCGTGTAGCAGTGGTGTTATGTGAGCAGGATGGCTCTCAAGATACATATCATATATCGCACCTTAGTTGTGCTTGAGTTTTATAGCATATGACGCTACCCGTCTCCCCAGGATTTGTATTATGCACATGCCATGCTTATAGTTGATATTCGGGCATTTCGTGAGTATAAGCGTTATGGCTCGATGTGTGTTTTCTTTAGATTATTATGTGTGGATCGGGTGGCACGCCGCCACAGGTATGTTGTTTTGGATAGGGTGGCACGCCGCCACGGGTATCATGGTTGGATTGGGTTGCACGCCGCAACGGTATCATGTGTGGATCGGGTTGCACACTGCAACAGTGTAATGTAGAGTACAATTTCCCATAGCTATTCTTGTGCGTTTTGTGTCTCATTTCTGAGGAAGGTTCATAACATCTTTTCGGTTGTCTAATTAGTCATGTGGGTTGAGCAGTTCTTTCCAAAGTTCATTTTTCCTTATTTATCACATGCGAGTTTGTAACTTGTTGGCGCATTATGGTATCATATGAGACTTTTGGCAGTGTCTAAGATGGCTTATTGCCTGAACAGCTTATACTGGGTGAGGCGAGATTATTGGATCTAGGATCAGTGCTATCGGATTATATGAGGCATGTTAAAACAAAGAGAGCAAATATCGTTATTTGGTTCATAATGAGGTAATGGTTCTTGTTAGAAGGAGTGACTCAATGATCCGTCGTGGCAGTATTGCAAGAGTTAGAAGAGGACTTATATGTGTCATGGCGTGTGTTGTGGGTATCAGATTCATGGAATTGTGGCTATTGTTGTCAGGGGATGTCATTATGGTCATGCAAAATATGCGGTGCTGTCACGCCCCATCATCGGGAAGCGCGACCGGCACTTAACGGAGTGAACCCGGCCGAGCAAGCCTGTTAGACACTTGCTACCCAATTAACCCATGATCAAGAGAAGACGAGATTTCATTAATTATACAGTAGGAGTCTCATTCATACAATCCTAAATCATTTCATTAGTCATTTCGCTTTTAAGTCCCAAACTACACATTCTTATAGTTCAAGTGGAACAAGTGATAAAACACAACATAACTTGTTTAACATTCCGAACACCCATATACAACCCGCATAGTGTCTACAGAGCCTCTAAATATACAAAAGAGAGTAAATATGGTGCCATCAACAAGGCCCCGGCTATACCTCACAAAGTGACCATAATATAAACAAAAGGTACAATACATGACCCCGGAATGAAATGGGGCTCACCGAGTCCGCTGAGAAGAGGATGCAGCACTATCTGTGATCCGCACTGTCTGCTATGTAACCACCTGCATCCATTTAAAGATGCAGCGTCCCCAGCAAAAGGGACGTTAGTACCATCGAATAGCACTAGTATGCATAGCTAAACACCAACTCAATAGAATGAATAATAATATAAGAAGAGCAGTCACGAATTCAATAAGGGCTTCAAATAATAGTAAAACAACAAGTTAAGGATCATATACATTTTCAAGACAATTTCCATATTACTAGGTTGGGTGACCTTTAGCACCATTATCCCACAAGTATTCTTACACGGAGTCCGACCATTTGTGCGGTATGGCGTCCGATAAAGGGCCGATCGGCTAGGCCATCTCATTGAAGACATTACCATAATTTCATTCACAATACCACAGTGTTCGTACACAGAGTCCAATCTCGGCCCGATCAGCTAGGCCATCTCATTTGAGACATTACCTTTTTCAGTCAATCATCTCACATCGTACTTCTTTCATGTACTTTCGATTCATTGACACTAGTGATTACGATTACAAATTCATTCTTGCCATTTGGCCATATTTCACAGTTCCAGACCCCTTTTCCACACTCAATATCATTATCAATTTGGCATAACAACCTTTATTTCGATCTTGACATGAAGTCTTAACCTTTCTAACAAATATTCCACATTTTTAAACACATGCTCAATGACAGCATAACATGATGAAGCATTTAGAATAAATATTGAACTTGTATCCTTCAACACAAATACGTTAGAAATCACCACCTCTATAATGATCAATGGCTTACTCCCATTACATGATCACCGAGGGGTTCGATTCTAAGAAGAAGGGGGTTTAGCCAACATACCTCAATTGAGCTTTTTAAAACTCTAAGATGTTCTAGAATATTAGCAACTTCAATCTATTTAAGAAAAATAACAAAATAGAACCAAAATTAGGAAAATGAACATGGTTTTAGCTCATTTGAGCATACTATCAAACACTAGGTGTGCATCAATGTTTTAAGGCAATTTTGTGGAAGATTCCATCATTTCCCAACCCACTCTCTACCATTATTAGCTCACAATCTTCCCACATACTACAAGGATACATGGATGCAAGGTAAGCACTCCCATCCCCATGAATTACCTTACTAATGGCCCATTCTAGTTACATTTTGAAATTAAGAGTTTGGGTGATTGAATCTTACCTCTTAGGAAGAAGACCTAGGTTCCTCTCTTGATAATCTTTAAGATTTAAGTGAGAATTGAATAACAATTGATGAAGATCACTTCTCCCTTTTGGACCCTCTGTCTCACTCTAAGAATATCAAAAAATATGCTCAAAATGGTCCATGGGGTGTGTTTTAATGGAATAGGGTCGGGTTTAAAAACCCCAAAAATGAAGCTCCGAAACAAGGTCTGTGATCGCATAACCAATATGCGGACCGCATCTCGGTCGCATAATCGGTGACCGAATAGCTAATAAACAAATGTCCGTGTCTGCGGTCACTATGCGACCCGCAGACCTATTCTGCGATCGCATAATGAACCGTAGAATAGTTATGCGGTCACATAGTCGACCGCAAAACTCATCCAAACTGGCCCAATAACTGCCTCACTCTACGGCCATTATGCGGTGCGCAGAGTGATTTTGTGGTTGCATAATGGACCGCAGAAACACGTAATACTACCAAACATTTTCCTTTACTTTCCGATGCATTGTTCAAACCAAAAAGTCTGAACCATGATGAGCTAAGAATTTCTATAATACACAACACGTAAAACCAAATCGGCACCACGAAACATTATTAACATTATTTTTGCAAAACTTTTACGGGGCCTTACATTCTCCCCCACTTAGGATCATTCGTCCTCGAATGAGGGTAAAAATTTGTTATTAGCATCTTATGCAACTCAGTTTTCATACCACACATCAGCAGCCCCAAATTTGACTAACTCCTAAAATTCTTAAATATTTTGCCAGAGTTTCATTTGTAACTAGGCATATCCACCTATCAGAGAGCCCCCAGAACACATCTTACAAACATGTATAGAACCCAACGACCTAGCATAACTCATAACCACACCAACCGTGGCCTCATGTAAACAACATATAATCAAAAGGAGCATCTTTACATTAACTGAACAAGTGATACAAAATTCTTAGGCGACAAGTTCATAAAAGAAAGGATTACACAACTATTCAAACAAGTGAGGATACTTCTTCTTCATCTCTTCCTCGGCCTCCCACGTGGCCTCTTCAACCTGTTGGTTTCGCCATAACACTTATACAGAGGCAATTTCTTTATTCCTCAACTTTCGGCTTTGCCTATCAAGAATGGCAACTGGAATCTCTTCATATGACAATTCTTCATTAACCTCAATGGTCTCAACCGGAACAATGAGTGACTGATCTCCAACTACTTTCTTCAACATAGACACATGGAACACCGGGTGTACTAACGACATCTCAGGTGGTAGCTCAAGCTTGTACCCTACCTCACCGATCCTCTGAATGATTTTGTATGGCCCGACATACCTCGGACTCAATTTTCTCTTTTTCCCAAACCGCATAATACCCTTCATGGGGGAAACCTTCAAGAATACCTAATCATTTTATTTGAACTCTAAGTCTCTGCGACGAACATTCGAATAGGATTTCTGACGACTCTGAGCAGTTTTCAACTGCTCTTTTATGATCTTAACTTTTTCCATAGCCTGAAGTACAAGGTCTGGCCCTATCAACTGTGCTTCCCCAATCTCGAACCACCCAATGGGAGATCTACATCTCCTACCATATAATGCCTCAAACGGTGCCATCTAGATATATGCATGAAAGCTGTTGTTATAAGCAAACTCTATGAGTGGTAAATGATCATCCCAACTAACCTTGAAATCAAGAACACAAGCATGCAACACGTTCTCGAGCGTCTAAATAGTCCGCTCTGCTTGCCCGTCGGTCTGTGGATGGAAAGATGTACTAAGATTCACCCGAGTACCCAAACCTTGCTGAAATTTCCTCCAAAAGTTGGCGAACTGAGCCCCTCGATCGAAAATGATAGAAACTGGAGTGCCATGTAGCCTGAATATTTCCTTGATATACTGTTCTGTTGTGTCAGTATAACAATTGAGTCAAACTTGCGTGGAGTACGTGGTCAAAATCCATATTAATCATCTCCCACATCACATTGGAATTTCTATGTTCTGTGCCAACTCACCAGGTCGTTGATGTTCGGCCTTCACTTGCTGATAGTTCGGCCACCTTGCCGCAAAGTCTGCCATATTCCTTTTCATGTCATTCCACCAATAGACTTCTTTGAGGTCATGATAGATCTTCGTAGAACCTGGATGCACGGAATACCTAGAAGCGTGAGCTTCTGTCATGATTCTTTCCCGGAGACCATCTACATTCGGAACACATAGCTGCCCTTGGTACGTTAGTGTACCATCATCCATGCTAAGAGCAAAAGCCATAGTCTTATGTTTTTGAATCCCCTCCTTCAACTGCACCAAAAATTGATCGTTGTATTGCTTCTCTTTGACTTCCACAACAAGCGATGATTCAGCCCTATTTTGCACAATTACCCCCTCCTTCACTAGAGTCCGTAAGACGAACTCCCAAACTAGCCAATCTATGGAAATCCTTGGCCAATGGCCTTTGATATACCTTCAAGTGTGCTAAACTACCCATAGATTTCCGGCTAAGAGCATCCGCCACGATATTGGCTTTCCCCGGGTGATATAGAATACCGATGTCGTAATCCTTGAGTAACTCAAGCCATCTTCTCTGCCTTAGATTTAGCTCCTTTTATTTGAAAATATATTGAATACTTTTGTGGTCCGTGAATACATCCACATGGACCCCATACAAATAGTGACGCCAAATTTTCAATGCAAAATCACCGCCGCAAGTTCTAAGTCATGTGTTGGATAATTCTTTTCATGATTCTTGAGTTGCCTAGAAGCATATGCTATAACTTTGCCGTGTTGCATTAACACACACCCAAGCCCAATTCTTGAAGCATCACAATATACCATAAATTCATCTGTACCCTCTGGCAAGGTCAACACTGGCATTGTAGTCAATCTCGATTTTAACTCCTAGAAGTTCCTTTCATAGGCATCAGACCATTGGAACTTGACTGCTTTCTGAGTCAATTCAGTCAACGGAGAGGCAAGAGTAGAGAACCCCTCTACAAACTTCCTATAATACCCTGCTAAGCCCAAGAAACTGCGAATCTCGGTGGGCGTTGTAGGTCTAGGCCAATTCTTTAGTGCTGAAATCTTTTGAGGATCAACCTTGTTCCTTCTCTCGAGACAACATGACCCAAGAATGTGACAGATTCGAGCCAAAATTCACACTTTGAAAACTTTGCATACAATTGGTGCTGATGAAGAGTCTGCTACACTGCTCTGAGATGATCGACATGGTCCTCCCGACCTCGTGAATACATAAGAATATCGTCAATGAACACTATCACAAAGGAGTTAAGGAAAGGCTTGAAAACCCGATTTATAAGATTCATGAAAGCCGCTGGGGCATTTGTTAGCCCAAAAGACATCACCAGAAATTCAAAATGCCCATACCGGGTCCTAAAATCTATTTTCGGAATATCCTGCTCCCTGATCTTCAATTGGTGATACCCGGATAGTAAATCAATTTTGGAGAAGTATTTAGCACCTTGTAATTGATCAAACAAATCATTTATATAGTGGGTATTTATTTTTGATTGTGACTTTGTTGAGCTATCGGTAGTCAATACACATCCTTAGTGATCCATCTCTCTTCCTCACAAAAAGAATCAGTGCGCCCCATGGAGACACACTCGGTCGGATGAAACCCTTCTCCAACAAATCCTTCAACTATTCCTTTAGTTCCTTCAATTCTGTCGATGCCATTCTGTAGGGCAGAATAGATATAGGCTGCGTGCCTGGCATCACATCAATCCCAAAATCAATCTCCCTGTCTGGCAAAACCCCAGGGAGCTCATCAGGAAAGACCTCCAGAAATTCATTCACAACTGGCACTGACTCGAGTGTAGGTTCCTCAACATCGGTGTCCGTAACTCGGACCAAGTGGTAAATACACCCCTTGTTGATCATCTTTGTGGCCTTAAGGTAGGAAATAAACCTACCCTTTGGCACCACATTATCCCCCTTCCTCTCAACAATTGGCTCACTTGGAAATTCAAACCTCACAGTTCTAGTTCGCCAGTCGAGCTTAGAAAAACATGAATAAAGTTAATCCATTCCCATAATTACATCAAATCAACCATCCCCAATTCAATGAGATCGGCCACGGTATCCCGACCGTGCACCATGACAACACAACCCCTATAAACCCGTGCAGCCACAATAGACTCACCAACCGGTGTAGATACAGAGAACAACTCAAGAAGTTGTTCCGGTTCTATCCCGAATTCCATTGCAATAAAAGGGGTAACATAGGACAAGGTGGAACTGGGATCAATAAGAGCATATACCTCATTAGTTTGGAGTGTCAATATACCTGTGACGACATCTGGAGAAGCCTCTACATTCTGGCGGCTGCTCATAGCATAGAAACGGCTGGGTCCTCTTGAACTCTGTGCACCACCCCTAGCTGCACCATGCCCTGCTAGTGCCGGAGGGCCTCCAGCTGGAGGGGGTGCTGAAAATGTAGCAGCTGCGGAACTGGATGGTTGTGTTGTGCCCCTGCCCGCACCCTGGTGGGATGAACGACACTCCCTCTGAATATGACCCCTCAATCCTCACCCGTAACATATAGGTAAGTCCATTAGCAGATCCCCGAGTGTATCTTCCCACACCTGGGGCATGGGGGCCTCCGTTGCTACGGGAATCCCCCTCTTGATCGGCGCTGATGGTGGGGTCCCCTGCCACCATGATTGGGCTTGAAGTTACTCCCCTGCTGTTGACTGTGTCCCGCTGGTGGTGCACTGGCTAAAGACTGAGCATGAGATTGGGTTGGCCCTGATGACCCTCCCTTGAAAGCTGATCTTCCCCCACCAAATGACTCCCCAAAGTTGCCCGCGGACCGGGCCTTGCTGGTACCCTCTCGCTCCCTTCTGTTCTTCAACTTGCGGTCCTCTGTAGCTTGAGCAAATTCTACCATTTTCCCATAGTTCATGTCTTAATTCAAGGCAGTTGTAGCGGTCTTATTGATAACCAAGGCGCTATGGCCCTGCACAAACTGGCGCACTCTAGCCTCCATAGTAGGTAACATGAGAATGGCATACTTTGACTGGCGTGCAAACTCCATGTGATACTCCCACACACTCCTACTCCCTTGCTTAAGATTCTCAAACTCTGCGGCAGGGGCTGCCCTAGTCTCGGCAGGCAAAAAATGGTGCATAAAGGCAACCATAAACTCACTCGATCTCATTGGAGGGCTCTCTTCCTCATGAGAGTCCTCCCACAGTTCAAACCAAGAATAGGCCACCCCTTTTAGGTGGTAGGCGGCCAACTCCACTCCCTCCGTCTCAGTAGCGTGCATAACTCGGAGAGTCTTATGCATCTCATTAATGAAGTCCTGTGAGTCCTCCTTGGGATTAGCACCCGTGAACACAGAGGATCCAACTGCAGAAATCTATTCACCCTAGAACTAGTAGAATCCCCTTGTTGGTTAGAAGATGTGGGTGCAACATTTGACCTTTGGGCCTGAGAAGCCACTATCTGAGTCAGTATCTGAATAGCTCCCCTAAGATCCCCATTAGAAATACCAGAGCTGGATGCTGAGGTTGGAGATAGAATCGAAATATCATGTGGAGGAACCGTCGCACCTTCAGTAGGTGTAGGAACTAGTGTGGCCTGGGCCGGTGTAGTGGAATTAGGTAGTGTAGCAGTAGGGGGATTATCCTCAACCCTCGAGTGTTCACCTACATCATCAAATAAAGGGTCAATTGCCACTCCTAAGGCAGCGTTGGCTCCTTGGCTAGTTCTTGCTCCCTTCTTAGGTGCCATATAATGAAAGTTAAAAGAATGCACGAGTTAGAGGAGGAACAGTTGCATAATTAGTTTCATCGCACGATCCAAAATATCAAAGAAGGGCATTGTTCCTAAATGTCCAAGTAGCCTCCAACTTATAGATGTGGTCGACAACACACCGATAAGAAGGATTCTACCAGACATGGCTCCGAGACATCCTAGGACACTTTAACACCTTAGGCTCTGATACCAAGTTTGTCACGCCATTCCTCGAGAAGCGCGACCGTGCTCAATCGAATGAACCCGGCCGAGCAAGCATGCTAGATACTTTCTACCCAATTAACTCATGATCAAGAGAAGACGAGATTTCATTAATTATACAGTAGGAATTTCATTCATACAATCCTAAATCATTTCATTAGTCATTTTGCTTTTAAGTCCCAAACTACACATTCTTATATTTCAAGTGGAACAAGTGATCAAACACAACATAACTTTTTTAACATTTCTAATACCTATATACAACCCACATAGTGTCTACGGAATCTCTAAAGATACAAAAGCGAGTAAAGATAGTGCCGACATCAAGGCCTCGACTATACCTCAAAAAGTGACCATAATATAAACAAAAGGTATAATACATGACCCCGAAATGAAATGGGGCTCACCGAGTCCGCTGAAAAGAGGATGCAGCACTATCTGTGATCCGCATTGTCTGCTATGTAACCACCTGCATCCATTTAAAGATGCAGCGCCCCTACAAAAGGGACGTTAGTGACGTCGAATAGCATTAGTATGTATAGCTAAACACCAACTCAATAGAATGAATAATAACACAAGAAGAACAGTCAAGAATTCAATAAGGGCTTCAAATAATAGTAAAACAACAAGTTAAGGATCATATACAGTTTCAAGACAATTTCCATATTACTAGGTTGGGTGACCTTTAGCACCACTATCCCACAATTCACAATACC